>CAUDMG010000657.1:0-130000 GCA_958450375.1 Homarus gammarus | reverse complement strand
CTCTCCCTTTTTCTCTGGTTCCCTCCCCCTTCCCACTATCCACTTCCCCTCTTTTTATTTATTTTTCTTCCCTCTTCTCAACCCTCACACTCCCCTTGATCCTTCACACCTTCCACTCCCTTTCCTTCCCTCTTCCCCTACTCCCCTACTCCCCCTCATATTCCACCCTTTCTTCCCACTCCTCCCCCCCTTCCTTCCCCCTGGTTTTCTCCCCATCACCCCCCCCTTCCTCTTAGTTTCCTCCCCTTCTCCCCATCACCCCCCCCCTCTCTATCTCCTACCCTTTCTTGCGAACCATAACCTAACCTAACCTAACCTAACCTAACCTAACCTTACTTAAGTCTCCCATCAGGTAGCATTAGGGGGGTTAATCTTCAGGTGAAATAAGCTCATTAGAGTATCGTGGTGTGTGTATGTGTGTGTGTGTGTGTGTGTGTGTGTGTGTGTGTGTGTGTGTGTGTGTGTAGAAGTTAAGGATTTATGTAATATCCTATAAATCCTATTAACATGTGAAATCCCTCTGAGGTTTACTTCAACAGAGGGATTTTTATGTATTAGGGATTTAAATTCGTGTTTTAATATAATTTGTTTTAATGGATTTGGTGTACTCTACCTAGCCAGTCACACACACACACACACACACACACACACACACACACACACACACACACACACACACACACACACACCTCTTACTTTCCCCCCTTGTTTCCCTTCCTCCTCCACTTCCTCCTACACCCCTTCCCCTTACCTTCTGTTCTTCATTCGTTCCCTCTCATCCCTTACCTCTCCTTCCCTCCCCCTCTTGTCCCCTCGTATTCCTCCCTTCCCTCCTATTCCCTCCTTCACTTTCTCTCCCCTCCTCTCCCCTCTTGCCCCCTACTCTTCCTCCTCCTCTTCTCCACCAACTCTTCTACACTTTCCCCTCCTTCCTGTCTCCTCCTCTCCTCCCATTATCTCCTCCTCTTCCTCTCCCCTCTCCTCCCCTCTTCTCCCCTCTCCCCACATAGTCTCTTAATGGCTAAACCAACAACCTTCCCCTTAATGTTTTTGTTTTTTTTCAGTGTGGGTGATTGGGTGGTTAGGGTGGTTAGGGACCTACCTTGTGGTTGTTGGTTGTGTGGTGTGGTTTAATGTGGTATTGTAGACTGGTTGTTGGGCACACACACACACACACACACACACACACACACACACACACACACACACAAGTATAGAGATAAATATAATCTAGTTTCCTATAATGCCAAGAGTTGTGATTTCATGAGGTTTGTAAGACTAGAATTCATAACCACAGCTGCCACACGCAATCCACCCCCCACAACCCCCAACCAACCCCCTCCCTACATACTCTCTCACCCCCCACCCCATCACCCCACCCCCCCTTCTTATGGCAAACTAGCTTCAAATATTCAATGCTGTACGACAGTTTAGGACGAGTGGCAGTGGATAGGCTTTTACTTCGCTGCCACCCTCGTGATCATCGTTGGCGGGCGTACGATACACTCTTTATAAACCTCTAAATGCATCTTTACTGTTATTTCTCCCCTCCTCTCCCCTCCCCTCCCCTTCCCTCCCCTCCCCCTCACAGCCACCTAGGGGGAGATACACACCTCAAGTGAGAGGTTTGATGGTGGTAGGGCCGTAGGTGCTGGAGTTGTAGGTAAAGGGAGAGAAAGGGGAGGAAAGGGAGGGAGAGAGAAAGGGAGGGAAGGGGGAAAGGGAGGGAGAGATCAGGGGAGGGAAGGGGGAAAGGGAGGGAGAGAGAAGGGGAGGGAAGGGGGAAAGGGAGGGTGAGAGAAAGGGAGGGAAGGGGGAAAGGAGAGGGAGAGAGAAAGGGAGGGAAGGGGGAAAGGGAGAGAAAGAGAAAGTAAGGGATGGTGGGAGAATGGAACGGAGTGAGGTAAAGGGAGGTAGATATCAAGAAGTAACTGAGATATCAAAGAGTATCCAACACAAAAGTTTAATATTAACACTTAAAAGGGAATTCTAACTTGAAATGGAAAGTCAATAGAAAAAAGGAATAAAAGAACACACAAAAAAAAAAGAAATAAAAAAAGCAAAATAAAATCGACAAAAAATACAAGGGGAGAGAGACGATGGAATTGGAAAACAATATAGAAAAAGATAAACAAGAGAGAGAGAGAGAGAGAGAGAGAGAGAGAGAGAGAGAGAGAGGACATTGAATAAAATTGAATGGCGTGAGATAGTGGATGGAGGGAGAAAGCTTTTAGCAAAACGTGGGTGGAACAGGGTGTGTGTGTGAGGGGTGGAACAGGGTGTGTGTGAGGGGTGGAACAGAGGGTGTGTGGAGGGTGGAACAGGGGATGTGTGAGGGGTGGAACAGGGTGTGTGTGTGAGGGGTGGAACAGGGTGTGTGTGAAGGGTGGAACAATGTGTGTGGAGGGTGGAACAGAGGGTGTGTGAGGGGTGGAACAGAGGGTGTGTGAAGGGTGGAACAAGGTGTAGAGGAAAAGTGTGGTAATGAGAGAGAGAGAGAGAGAGAGAGAGAGAGAGAGAGAGAGAGAGAGAGAGAGAGAGAGAGAGAGAGACGGAAGAGGAGGACAAAAAAGGAATGGGATGGGAAAGAGGACCTATATTTACCTCTCGTCCTCCTCCTCTTCTTCCTTCTCTACTTCCCTCTATTCTTCCTCACTTGTCTTCCTCCTCTTTCTCACTGCTATTCCATATTACAACTCCTTCTTCCTTCTTCCTTCTTCATCCCCCTTCTCTTTTTTTCTACTTTTCCTCATCTCCCTATTCCTCTTTTTCCTCCTACCCTTCCTTATCCCCATATTCTTCTCCCTACCTTTCCTCCTTCTGCCTCTTCCCCACTAACCTCTCTCCACACACACACACACACACACACACACACACACACACACACACACACACGTTTACTGGGGCCATGGAAGAATATTAGCCTCTGAGAACGATAGAATATGTTCCTAGGACGCCGTTGTATCCTGTGGGAAGTCCCTGGTCCCAGTTTTGAGGTTGATGTAGTGGAAACCATCCTTAATAGTTAGGTTGGGGCCCAGTTAGGTTGGGGTCCCAGTTAGGTTGGGGTCCTAGTTAGGTTGGGGTCCTAGTTAGGTTGGGGTCTTAGTTAGGTTGGGGTCCTAGTTAGGTTGGGGTCCTAGTTAGGTTGGGGTCCTAGGTAGGTTGGGGCCCAGTTAGGTTGGGGTCCAGTTAGGTTGGGGTCCTAGTTAGGTTGGGGTCCAGTTAGGTTGGGACCCAGTTAGATTGGGACCCAGTTAGGTTGGGGGCCCATGTGACCTAACCTAACCCTAGAGGAGACTGAAGTACCTTAGTAATATATATATACACGCCCGGGGAAGTGTGGCACAAGTTTGTTCTCTAAGTGAAGGCTTGAAACTCCTGAGGGAAGAAAAAGTATAATTGACGCTACAAGGGATATGAATTAAGGCCTTCGTGTCGAGTCACCAAGTTCTTGAGACAAAGTTTTGATGGTGTCAGGGGGAAGACCCTTCTCTTCCTCCTCTTCTTCCCCTTCTTCCTCTTCCTCTTCCTTCTCCTCCATCCTCAGATTCCTATTCCTTCTCTTTGTCTTCTTCCTCCTCCTTTTCCTCTTCTTCCTCTAGCTACTACGCCTCCTCCTCCTCCTCCTCCTCCTCCTCCTCCTCCTCCTCCTCCTCCTCCTCCTCCTCTTCCTCCTCCCCCCCTCCTCCCCCCTCCTCCTCCTTGATGAAGACTTTAGACTTTACGATACTCGACTCTATTAACGTCTTCAAAGGGGTGATTTTTCTGTGTTCTGTGACGTTAATAGAGTTTAAATGAAGTGACCTCTATGGGAGGGTGGTGTAGGGTTAGGTTAGGTTTGGTTAGGTTAGGTTATACATAGCTCTGGGGGCTCTAAGGAGTTGTTCTGGCAGGACTTGAAACTCTGTGAGGCTCTTTGAGATTTATAGAGCTTCATGTAAACAGGATAAGATCTTTGTTTCTTTTATATACAAACAACAAACAATATTCACGCACACACACACACACACAAACACACACACACACACACACACACACACACACACACACACACACACACACACACACACAAACACACACACACCCACACACACACACCCACATGTTAACGTAATGGTGATTCCCATTTGACCCTTATGGTGAACTGTAGTAAAGATCAAATAAACACAAGTCAGCTGTTTCATTCATACTCATCCCAGCTGTTGTGGTGTTGGCTGAATGTCCTTTCTCGAGGGTGAAATTAAACCCTCCTCTTCAACCCGGATCTGAATGTTGTCGTGTTGATTCCGTGGATTTGGTTAAGTCTGGTTTAGGTTAGGGGAGATTTGGTTTAGGTTAGGGGAGGTTTGGTTTAGGTTAGGGGAGATTTGGTTTAGGTTAGGGGAGGTTTGGTTTAGGTTAGGGGAGGTTTGGTTTAGGTTAGGGGAGGTTTGGTTTAGGTTAGGGGAGGTTTGGTTTAGGTTAGGGGAGATTTGGTTTAGGTTAGGGGAGATTTGGTTTTGGTTAGGGGAGGTTTGATTTAGGTTAGGGGAGATTTGATTTAGGTTAGGGGAGGTTTGGTTTAGGTTAGGGGAGATTTGGTTTAGGTTAGGGGAGGTTTGGTTTAGGTTAGGGGAGGTTTGGTTAGGGTTAGGTTAAATCCCTGTTTATTTGTCTGTCTGTCTGTCTGTCTGTCTCTTCCCTCTCGGTCGCTGGTCAATGGACGGCAGAAAGGGGTTTTAGAAAGGGGCGGTGGATAGGGGAAAGAAAGGGGTTGGTTTACACAAAGAGATGGTGGCTAAACAAACGAGTGTCAAAAAGCGTGTTGTGACAGATTGGGGGGAGGGGGGGGGGGTGCACGATTCATGTTCCCCGTTCATCTCTTAAAGTCGAGATAGATGGACTTTATTTTTTCCCGAATGGTTTTTCAATGGATTTCAATGGAGGAGGAAGGGAAGGAGAAGGGAGAAGAGGAGGAGGGGCAAGAGGAGGGGGATTACACAGAAGGGAACTAGACAAAGAAACGTAGGGACAGAATAAAATGCGATGAGAAGGATGGGGAAAACACGATGATGGATGAAGGAAAGGGGAGGAAGAGAGAGAGAGATGTTTGAAGCAGAAGAAGAGAGGGAAGAGAAGGAGGAGGAAGGGAGAGATGAGTGTTTAAATACGAATAATTAAAAAATGGGTATGATTTAGCAGGGGAGTCCTACAGTCATCATGGCAGGGAGTCCTACAGTCATCATGGCAGGGGAGTCCTACAGTCATCATGGCAGGGGAGTCCTACAGTCATCATGGCAGGGGAGTCCTACAGTCATCATGGCAGGGGAGTCCTATATTATGGCAGGGGGTCCTACAGTCATCATGGCAGGGAGTCCTACAGTCATCATGGCAGGGAGTCCTATATGATGACAGGGGGTCCTACATCATGGCAGGGGGTCCTACATCATGGTAGGGGGTCCTACATCATGACAGGGAGTCCTACAGTCATCATGGCAAGGTTGGCAGGGTAAGAGGTGATTGGCTACTCCACCAAAGGGATTAAACCAACCCATCTCTGATAACATGAGAGTGACTGGAAACTTGTGATTAATAAAGCCGTTCTGATTGGTATCGACGGAGGAGATTGGCTCTTCAGGTGATTAGTTCCGGCCTGAGTCTACTTAGGGGAGGAGGGGGGAGGAACTCAAACGTGTATGTTATTAGGAACTGTTGGTAGGTAAGGACTCTCTCTCTCTCTCTCTCTCTCTCTCTCTCTCTCTCTCTCTCTCTCTCTCTCTCTCTCTCTCTCTCTCTCTCTCTCTCTCTTTCCTTCGTATGTATGTATGTATGTATGTATATATCTCTTCTAATTATTATATCAACAAATTTACACCTTTCAAATTCACACGTTTTGATTTTTTTTTTTTTTTTACCTTTGGACATTTTTTGGGGACGTCAGAGACCATTTAAAAGGCAATCAGGTAGTTACGTCATCAATATGCAAATGACACGCAGTAATTACAGTTCTCCAGGTGAATGTAAAATGACTCTGGCGATTGGTCCTCGTAACAGGTGTAAGCATATTTGTACATTGAACTTAATTGTCTCGTAAATTTATTCATATTACCTGTTTACCTGTGGGGCGAAGGTGAGGAAGATGGGAGGTTGGGGGTGTGTGGGCGGGTTGGGGGTGGTTTAGGGTGTGTAAAGGGGGTTAGGGAGGGTGTGTGTGGGGGGGGGGGGAGGGTGGTGTTTGGGGAGAGATTGTGTATGTAGGGGTGTGTGGGTGTGTGTGGGGAGAGGCTGTGTGGGTGTGTGTGGGGAGAGGCTGTGTGGGTGTGTGTGTGTGTGGGGAGAGGTCAGTATCCACCTGCATGTTTACACTCGCCCGGGCTGACAAAATTTATGCAGATTAAATTCGCCAGTGATTAAAAACTTTCTGATTAAACTTGGGATTAAATCTTAACCCAAAATCCTTAAATTATCGTTAAGCGTCCGAACCAACCTGGTATCCGACCGAGAGTTTAACCGATCGACCAGGTATCCGACCGCGAGTGTATCCGGCCTAACTCAGTCTATCCCGACTTAACCTAACATCGTTCTGTTTGGTTAGGTTAGGTTAGGATACTGGGATAGGCTAAGTTGGGTTAGGTTAGGTTAGGTCAAATCTGGTCAAGTCAAGTTAGGTCAAGTTGTGTCAGGTCAGTTCATGTAAGGTAAGGTCAAGTCAGGTCAGGTCAGATCATGTAAGGTAAGGCCAAGTCAGGTCAGGTCATGTAAGTTAAGGTCAAGTCAGGTCAGGTCAGGTCATGTAAGGTAAGGTCAAGTCAGGTCAGGTCAGATCATGTAAGGTAAGGTCAAGTCAGGTCAGGTCAGATCATGTAAGGTAAGGTCAAGTCAGGTCAGGTCAGATCATGTAAGATAAGGTCAAGTCAGGTCAGGTCAGATCATGTAAGGTAAGGTCAAGTCAGGTCAGGTCAGATCATGTAAGGTAAGGTCAAGTTAGGTCAGGTCAGATCATGTAAGGTAAGGTCAAGTAAGGTCAGATTGTGTTTACGCTGATCAATACTTAATTTTCTCCCCATAAAGCAATTCTGTACCCACGTGTTGTAGCCCAGCCTTAAAAACTACAAAACTACATAATACAGTAACTTCAAAATCCTTTATTACAACTACTGTATTTTAGGGTGACTGTAAGGGTTTGTATTTATTAAAGAGAAGAGAAAGGAATATTTGAGAGGGTGAATGTTGGAACGGGAATGTGCATGACTGATGGTGGTGGTGGTAGTGGTGGTAGTAGTAGGTTGTGGTACTGGTGGTAGTGGTGGTGGTGGTGGTGGTACTGGTGGTAATTTTGGTGGTGGTGGTACTGGTGGTGGTAGTGGTGGTAATGGTGGTGGTACTGGTGGTAATTTTGGTGGTGGTGGTGGTAGTGGTGGTAATGGTGGTGGTACTGGTGGTAATTTTTGCAGTGGTGGTAGTGAAGACGGCTGGTAGTAGTGGTGGTGATTGACTGGTGGTGGTAGTTGTAGTAGAGGTGGTTGTGTTGGGGGGGGGTGGTAGTAGTAGTAGTATTGGAAGGCAGTTGTAGTGGAGATGATGGCGATGGGTGGTGGTGGTAGTAGTGGTGGTGGTTCCTGACCCTCGGTGGTAATTACTATCGAGCGAAAAGACTGGTGGAGAAGTTAATGATTCCGGAACTCTGAGGGGAGGGTTGACTGCGGCTAGTAGTTGTGGTGATGGTGGTAGTTGTGGTGGTGGTGATGGTAGTTGTTGTGGTGGTGGTAGTTGTTGTGGTGGTGGTGGTAGTTGTGGTGATGGTGATGGTAGTTGTTGTGGTGGTGGTGCTGGTAGTTGTGGTGATTGATGGTGGTAGTTGTGGTGGTGGTGGTGGTAGTTGTGGTGATGGTGGTAGTTGTGGTGATGGTGGTGGTGGTAGTTGTTGTGGTGGTGGTGGTAGTTGTGGTGATTGATGGTGGTAGTTGTGATGGTGATGGTAGTTGTGGTGATTGATGGTGGTAGTTGTGATGGTGATGGTAGTTTCATACATTCAAGTTGTCCTCATTCATACACTCCAGCTGGCCTGCATTCATACACTGCCTTCATAACCACAGCTAGTAAGGAGAGAGAGAGAGAGAGGGGCGTAACCGCGTATTGTTTTGATGGCGTTAGTGATTCCCTGAACTGTTTAATGTGGAGGGGTGAGGAGGGGGTGAGGGGTGGGGGGTGGTGAGGGGTAGGGTAGGGGGTGAGGGGTGGGGGAGGTGGTGAGGGGTGGGGGAGGTGGTGAGGGGTGGGGTAGGGGGTGAGGGGTGGGGGAGGTGGTGAGGGGTGGGGGGTGATGAGGGGTGGGGTAGGTGGTGAGGGGTGGGGTAGGGGGTGAGGGGTGGGGGAGGTGGTGAGGGGTGAGGGAGGTGGTGAGGGGTGGGGTGTGGTGAGAGGTGGGGGAGGTGGTGAGGGGTGGGGGAGGTGGGGGAGGGGTTGAGGGTAGGGGAGGTAGTGAGGGGTGGGGGAGGTGGTGAGGGGTGGGGGAGGGGTTGAGGGTAGGGGGATGGTGAGGGGTGGGGGAGGGGTTGAGGGTAGTGGGTGGTGAGGGGTGGGGGGTAGGAGGAATACAGCTATTACAGTAATGGTAAGGAAGGTCATTACATTTAGGTAGGTCGTTGTGTGATTGGATCCAGTAATGGGGGTGTAATTAGGGGGGAGAGGGAGGGGGGAGGATAGTTAAGAAAGGGGAAGGGGGAGAGGAGTTATCAGATGAGGAGGGGAGATGAGTTAAGAAGAGAGATGAGGGGAGGGGAGGGAAGGGAAAGGGGTGATAAGAGGAGGCGGGAGTATTAAGGATGGGGAGATAGCGAAGAAAGGTAGAAGGAAGTGTAGAGGGAGAGGTGGGGAGAGAATGAAGGATATATTTAAATGGTTTTTGTTAGGTCAGGTCAGGTTAGGTTAGGTTAGAATAGGTCAGGTCAGGTTAGGTTAGAATAGGTCAGGTCAGGTTAGATCAGGTCAGGTTAGAATAGGTCAGGTCAGGTCAGGTTAGGTTAGGTTAGGTTCGTAGATAAAGACATTTAATCTATTTTTATGTTCTGGGAAGGAAAGGGAAGGATTAGGATGTACAAATGAGGAGATGAGGAAGGGGAGAGAACAGAGGGAGAGAGATAACGATGGAAGGGGAAGTAGAGGAGAAAGGAAGTGAAGGGAGGAGGGGAAGAAATACATGATAATCGTAGGGAGAATGAAAGAGAGAGAGAGAGAGAGTGTGTGAAATGAGAGAGAGAGAGAGAGAGATAAAAGATAAGAAATAAATAGAGATATAAACACAGAAAAAGAAGGAAAACAGAGACAAAGTAGAAGAAAGAGGGAGAAAGAGAAGAAGAAAGAAGGAGAAAGAGAAGAAGAAAGAGGGAGAAAGAGAAGAAGAAAGAGGGAGAAAGAGAAGAAGAAAGAGGGAGAAAGAGAAGAAGAAAGAGGGAGAAAGAGAAGAAGAAAGAGGGAGAAAGAGAAGAAGAAAGAGGGAGAAAGAGAAGAAGAAAAAAGGAGAAAACGAAAAAGAAAGGGGGAGAAAGAGAAGAAGAAGGAGAGATAGAGTGAGAAAGAGGAAGAACGGGAGAGAAATGGTCCAATTTGTATGTAGTGGTGACAAGGGAGGAGGGACTGTACAAGAGTAAAAACACTTTAATTGTGTTAAGACCTCAATGACCACGACTTAGTAGGGGTCCAAGCCAGAGGAATTGTTTCTAATTTAATCCAACACGGAATAGCTTAATCCATTAGAGTAACCTAACCTAATCTAACCTGATATGACCTAATCTAAGCTATTCTAACTTAACCTAATCTAAGCCAACCTAACCTAATCTAACACAGACTAATTTAATCTAACATTGTAACCTAACTTAACCTAACGAACGTATTTTAATTTGAATTAATTTAATCTGGCTTAAACTAACCCAAGATTTTTATGTTTGTTTTCAGGTCTTGAGCATTTTGACAGTCCGCTCATCAACTGAACTGGTAAGTGATATACTGTAGCTGTAGTGTGTTAAGTAACATCTTGCGTCACTGCGTCCCAGAACTCACAGAACTCACTCACAGAACTCACTCACAAAACTCACTCACAAAACTCTCTCACAAAACTCACTCATAAAACTCACTCACAAAACTCACTCACAGAACTCACTCACAAAATTCACTCACAGAACTCACTCACAAAACTCACTCACAAAACTCACTCACAGAACTCACTCACAAAACTCACTCACAAAACTCACTCACAAAACTCACTCATAGAACTCACAATAATAATACCCCACAGCTTCTATAATCACTGATACAAAGCTGAACTATTGACTGGGCTCCGTTATAGGAATTATAGGTCTTTGGGTCCATTAATCACGTAGTTATACATTATAGTTAGTGTTAGTATTGCCTTGGTTATAAAGGGTGATAGCTTGATTATA
This sequence comes from Homarus gammarus, assembly GCA_958450375.1. Taxonomy (NCBI): domain Eukaryota; kingdom Metazoa; phylum Arthropoda; class Malacostraca; order Decapoda; family Nephropidae; genus Homarus; species Homarus gammarus. The sequence continues at coordinate 119,579 of CAUDMG010000657.1, read as the reverse complement.
GGAGCGACTGATGTAAAGGATATATAAATTATAGGCGATGGAGAAATGATTAGTATTGATTCAGAAGTGAGGGATAGTTATTGGTTATTGATGTATATAATGGCGTGATTGATGGTGATTTGCGGGATTGGTGGTGGTCTTTGGTTTGGTGGTGGTGGTGATTGGTGCTGGTGGTGATTGATGGTGGAGAATGGTGTTGGCTTGTGATTGTATATATGTTATTCCAATCGTGGGTGTGATTGAAACATTATTCAGGGTGATTTTTATACATTCAATTAAAAAAAAAACATGATTGATGCCGTGGCTGAGTGGTTACACCGCTCGTCTCCCGTCCCAAAGTTCCCTGGTTCACGTTTGGGGGAGCCCTGAGTCCACCTGTGAATGGGTATCTGACTGTGTAATTGGGTAGTTAATAACTGTCAAGTGTATTACCAACCAGGCTCCCTTGTGTACAGAAATAAATAGCTGTGGTGTATATAGGTTGTTCTTAACGAGCGTACTGTCGAATAGGTCTGTTTGGGTGTCTGTCTGTCTGTCTGTCTGCCTGCTTGGGTAGGTTTCTGTGTATGTTTTCTGTCTGTATGTCAGTAAACTTTCATGAATCACACACACACACATCCTGATATCACAGTCCATAGGTCACCATGCTAAAGGTCATAGGTCAGAGGTCAATGCTAGAGGTCCTAGGTCACAACTAGAGGTCATAGGTCAAAGCTAGAGGTCATAGGTCACAGATAGAGGTCAGAGGTCACAGATGAAGAATATAATTAAATGCGAAGGAAGTAATTATTTGATTGATATATGCCTCTGTCTCCCTTCCCTCTCCCTTCCCTCTCCCTCCTTCCCCTTCCCTCTCTCCCCCTCTCCCCTTCCCTCTCTCCCCCTTTCCCCTCTCTTTCTTCCCTTCCCAGTTAAAGACATTAGTTATTGAACACCTTCACACCTTCACACGCCCACACATGAACACCCTAACCTAACCTAAGCAAATTCCCCCAGTTTGTCGCGGGAGTTTGGAGCAGTTTAAGGATTTTCTCTTGCCCAAAAAGTTTCCCCCTTAGTACTGATAAGCAACGCACGTGTTATCATGATCTAAAAAGTTTGTATATTTTGATTTCACGTTTTTGATAAGGTGAGAAAGTTTTGCCCTGTGAAGTTATATATATATTTTTTTATATCTTTTACACCTTGAAAGTATAATATTTTTCATCAATGATTCGTGAAAGTATTTTTTTTATGTCACTTGAAAATATTTTTGGGAACACCTGAAAATTAGACACCCTAATGCTAACCTAATCTAACTTACTACAACATAACACAACATAACACAACATAACACAACATAACACAATATAACACAACATAACACAACATAAACACAACATAAACCCAACATAACACAACATAAACACAACATAAACCCAACATAACACAACATAAACACAACTTAAACCCAACATAACACAACATAACACAACATAACACAACATAAACACCTCTGCTAGCGTTAGGGTGATCAATCTACAGGTAAAATAAGCTGGTGTGTCTGATCCCCAGGTGATTCATCATATATTTACTTATGTAACAATAGGTCTCTATCCTGTTTACCTTACACCTATTTCCCTTATACTCTGACTCACTGATCCTAAACAGATAGTATTTGTATGTATCAATATGTAGGTTATATCATGTAGTTTTACGTGGCGTTATATCCTTATTATATCACAGGAACTACATTGGACAGGATAGAAAGCAACACGCCACAAGTAATTTACAGTATTACCGCTAATAACAATCTTACCCATCCGACCAATCACAGTCGCCCAACAACTCATTCCCTCAGCCAATGACAGCTGTCCATTGATCCCAGTGACGTGTGGAGGTTGTAGCGGCAAGGGAGAATACCCCTTATATATTACCTCCCATAAGGTTTGTTATTATTTACACTCACCTCAACTTACAGCGAAAAAAGAATGTAGAAAAAAAAAAATGTAAATCATATTCTAGCAGTGAGGAACATAATATTTCTGAGACGCTCATTGTAAGTTAAAACAATGTCGAGTAAATTTTTCGTTGGTGCTTTGTAGGGCCGCCATCAGCAGTAATTGTGTAAGGGAAGTTTTGTCAACAGGCCTCGGGATGAAATGCATTGTTATCAAGACTGTCCAAAGAGCCGGATGGAAAAGTCGGGACTCGCAGTAATAATAAAGAATGAAAAAGAAACAACAAAAAATAATTAACAAAAACACAAGGACAGTGAGAGAGAAAAAAATGTAAATAACAAATATATATCGGAGCTTTGTTTGTTTGTTTTGTTGACAATATGGTGGCTGGTGCTGGGCTGAGTGTGCTATTGTGACCAGTGGAGTAGTAAGGGAGAAATGTGGCTTTCTCCCTTTCTCCCTTCCTGCCTCCCTCCCTCCCTCCTTTTCTTGCTCCCTCCCTCCCTCCTTTTCTTGCTCCATCCCTCCCTCCCTCCTTTTCTTGTTCCCTCCCTCCCTCCGTCCCTTATTCCCTTTCTCGTTCCCTCCCTCCCTCCTTTCCTCTCCCCCCCTTTACCCCCTCCCCACCCCCTCCCCACCCCCTCCCCCAGGCGGCGAGTTCAACCATCCATCATAGGTGGTTGAGCACAATCCCCAGATCCCTCAGAAAATATGAGACCAAAACCCCCCTTCCTGCGAGTGAGAGGGGGGAGGGGGGAAGGAGGGGTAGATTGAGAAGGGGGAGGGGGAAGGGAAGAGGGAAGGGAAGGGGAGGTTGAAAGGAACAGAAGTGGGAACGAAGGGGGAAAGGTAGAGAGAAAAGAATGGAGGGGTAGATTGAGAAGGGGAAGAAAGAAGGGGGGTGGAAAGGAAGGGGGAAAGGAGGGTATAGAAACAAAGGGAAAGGGGGGAACAGGGAAGGAGAAGGAAGGTATATAGAAGAGGGAGAGAAGAAAAGGAAGTAATTATAAATAAAAATTCTATTAACCGAAATTCTTTTAAGTCCGGAACCTCATAAAGCCGGACTTGAAGACTAACCGGACTTACCGTAATTAATGTCTCCAAAATCCGGAACTGTTGTGGCTACCGGAGACGAATTTCGGTTAAGCCAACTCAGTGAAGTCTATTGGGAGGATAGTTGTGTGTTTGGGAGTATTTTTGGAGGAGTTTAAGGAGTGTTTGGAGGAGTTTGAGGAGTGTTTGGAGAAGTTTGGGAGTGTTTAATAGTGTTTGGGTGTTTGGGAGACACATACAGACAGACACAGACAAACACAGACAGACACAAACACAGACAGACACAAACACAGCCACAGACAAACACAGCCACACAGAAACACAGCCACACACAAACACAGCCACTCACTGACAGACTGACAACCACAAACACACATACACAGACACAAACACACTTTCAGACAGACGTACACCCGTAAGTCACCTCACAAACAGGGATCTGACGCAATCTGGTGTGATCTTACAGGTATCAAGGTGAGATCTGCAAGAGAGAGAGAGAGAGAGAGAGAGAGAGAGAGAGAGAGAGAGAGGGGGGGGGGGAGGGGGGCTTCTTAAGATATCTCACCCGGGATCTGTGTGGAGGCAGCCTCTTCTGTCACCCTGTTTGGAGTCTGGAGAGTGAGAGGGAGGGCGAGTGGGGGGGAGAGGGATTGGGAATGAAAGGGAGGGCAAGTGGAGAGGGTTTAAAATGGAGGGAGAGAGAGAAGTAAGAGTGGGGGAGATAGAGAAGAGGGGAAGAGAGGGGTAAAAGAGAGAGAGAGAGAGAGAGAGAGAGAGAGAGAGAGAGAGAGAGAGAGAGAGAGAGAGAAAGAGAGAGAGAGAGAGAGAGTCAATTTGAGAAGGAATCTGGTGGGGAGTCATGTGTTCTCCTGGGGGTCGTGTCTCCTGGGTTTGTATCTCCTCCTAGAGTCAGGTGTCTTACTGGGATCTTATCTCCTAGGGACGATTGAATGTCCTCCTGGGTTCGTATATCTTGTTGTGGTGTCTCCTAGGGTCTCAAGTCCACCTAAGGGGTTGAATGTTCTCCTGGGGTGGTGTCTCCTAGGGTCTCCATCACGGTGTTATTGGCACTATTGTCATGCCTGTGTGTACTCCCCCCCCCTCCCCCCCTTCCCCCCTCATTATATATATTGTTGTCCCTGTGTTGACTCTCTACCCGGGGGGAGGGAGAGAAAGGGAGGGGGGGGGGGTTGTATGAGGGAGGAGAAGGGAAGGGGATGGAGAGAAAGGGGATAGAGGACGGGGGAGAGAGGAGGGAAGAGAGGGTAAGAGGAGAGAGGAGAGAGAGAGGGGGTGATGTGTGAGAGAGAGAGAGAGAGAGAGAGAGACTGCGTGGGTGTTCTCTCCAGCCATTGTCTATCTGTCCATCCGTCCACCCGTCCATCCGTCCATCCGTCCACCCATCCGTCCGTCCATCCGTCCATCCGTCCACCTGACTGAATGGTTATCGGCCTTCCTGACAGAATCATCAATAAAATGGAAACTCCAGGATATCCATTGTAGACTCTGGTGCTCCTACGATCCTGGCTAACAGGTGGTAGTAACTGGACTGACTGTAGCTGCCAATTTGTAGTAACTGTGAGTGCCAATTAATAGTGACTGTTGACTGTAAGTTAGTTGTGACTGTTGGTGCCACATATAATAATAATAATAATCATAATAATAAAAATAATAATATTGATAATAATAATAATAATAATAATAATAATAATAATAATAATAATAATAATAATTGGCCAGAATCAACTCGTGAAATAGTTAACTTCTCTTCTCTAATGCTTAATGTAACTACCGTGAACTATTACTGTTGTTATTTGTTAATTACAGTTCAAGTTGTAGCTTCACTTGTTCCTGTTTCAGTTAGTTTCGTTCATCATTTCAGTGGTATGATAGATATTGCTCACGTTTCAGTTAGTTTCGTTCATATTTTATACGTTTCATGATAAAAAGTTACCTATATATATATCAGAAAGTTTCGCTCAGGAATGATCAAATTAATGTGATCAAGATCTCGTCCTTAAGTTAAACCTACAGTTGAAATCAAAACAAAAAAACATTATCAGTTAGGTCAAGTTGGGTGGAAATTAAAATTACTAAAATCAGGTACAAAAAAACAATTGTCCGTCATTGCGTTTAGGTTAGGTTAGGTTAGGTTAGGTTAGGTTAGGTGGAAATTAGACTAGAATTAGACATCAAAAAAGAGAGAGATTCGTCCTTCATTGCGTTAAGGTCTTGTATGTGTCCGTCCGCCTCTCATTCCTGGTTAACTGTCCGCCATTCCCTCCCTCACGTTGCCGCCAGAACACAAATACATTTCAGCTGTCCTATACCGTTGGGCATTTCACTGTCGCCCGGGGCATTTATACACTATGTCTATGTGCTCTACACGGGCGGATAATGGCTGAGGCAGATGTCCCACTCTCCCAACACCCCTCCTCCTCCTCCTCCTGCTGCCTCTCTGTATCAATGGGAATATTTCCTCCCGACCTGGCAGCTCTCCCGAGGCAGTAAACACACTGGTGCTACAAACAGCTGTATGTTGGAGTCGTATTGTAGCTCGCCTGATAACACTATCGCCCCAGACTCTGTTTTACTCGCTCCAGGGCTATACTTGTTGACGTCGGTTACTCTCCGTTGTGTAGCCGTTGACGTCGGTTACTCTCCGTTGTGAAGTCGTTGACGTCGGTTATTCTCCGTTGTGTACTCGTTGACATCGGTTATTCTCCTTTGTGAAGTCGTTGACGTCGGTTACTCTCCGTTGTGAAGTCGTTGACGTCGGTTATTCTCCGTTGTGTACTCGTTGACATCGGTTATTCTCCGTTGTGAAGTCGTTGACGTCGGTTACTCTCCGTTGTGAAATTATTTAGACGTGTCTGTGTACATCCATTGGTGTCTTGGTTAAGTTAAATACCAACAGGTAGAGAACAGGTAGACTGTACTAATGAGGTTATTGACACAAGCATTGGTGAAGGTATGGCGGGAATGCGTGTGTGGTGACTGGGTGTAACGACCTCTGTGTAGTCTGGGTGTATGTTTAGGTGTCGTGGGAACAACTGGGTTTTGAATGGGGTGTCGTTGGAACAATTGGGTGTAGTCTGGATGTCGTGGGAACTCTTGGGTGTAATCTGGGTGTTGTGGGAACTCTTGGGTGTATGCTGGGTGTCGTAGAAACTCTTGGGTGTATGCTGGGTGTCGTGGGAACTCTTGGGTGTATGCTGGGTGTCGTGGGAACTCTTGGGTGTATGCTGGGTGTCGTGGAAATTGCTGGGTGTATGAGGCAGGAGGAAGCAACACCATTTGGACAATATTGGACCCGTGTTCGCCCTGCCAGTGAGACATACTAGTGAGGCGTATGTCACATGGGCCCCCAGTCCTAGTAGATCCCAGTCCCAATAGGCCCCAGTCCCAATAGGCCTCAGTTCCAATAGACCCCAGTCCCAATAAGTCCCAGTCCAACCCCAGTGTGTTTGTATGTATTTAGCTTGTAAGAGTGTTTAAAACGTGGCTATAGTGAGATGTATTTCCTCCCCCTCCCCTCTTCCCCTTCACCTACTCCCCCCCCTCTCTCCAACCCCTTCCCCAACCCCTTCCTCAACCCCTTCCCCAACCCCTTCCCCAACCCCTTCCCCTACCCCTTCCCCTACCCCTCTCCCCTCCCTCTGGTGTGTGTGTTGGGTGTGGACAGCAATGGGGGGGGGGGGGTTGGTTGAGGCGGAAGAGGGTTGGTCATATTTGCTAATTTAATCCGTTTGTGGTTTGTTTTGACGTTACTCAAGGGGATAGTTTGTGTCCTCGTCTGTTTTCTGTTGTTTTCTGTTGTCTGTGGATAAATCCGTTGTGTGTTGTCTGTTTTTTCTGTTTATTGCTTTTTCTATTCTCTGTTGTCTTACCTGTTGTCTGTTGGAAGGTGTGGCAAGGAAGGAGTCGGTCATTGTAGTTATTTTTAGATAGTAATTTGTCATCATAATTTACTGTGTGTGTGTGTGTGTGTGTGTGTGTGTGTGTGTGTGTGTGTTAGACAAATATATAAGATTAAAATATATACCTAAAAAATACATAGATGAAATACGGGTTATACATACCATACATAGGTATACATAGGTGAAAACACATCAATAATACATAGGTGAGATACACATAATTACTGACAGTAGGGAGACTTTAGGAAGCACTTAATTAATACTCTAAAAGTAATTAGTGTATCGTATCTAATTAGAGGTAATTGGTCGGACTTAATACCCCTCTCACCTTGGGAATTTACCTGGGAGGGTGTAAGACGGTGGGTATTTCTGGCGTTAGTTTGGGGAATTAGATGATATATGCTGAGTTTGTTTAGGAGTGAATCTTATTTTGGTGTGGGGGGGGAGGGGGGATTAGTGTGTTTGGAGGGGAGGGAGGGGGGATTAGTGTGTTTGGAGGGGGGGGGGAGTGTGTGTGTGTGTGTTTTATTTCATACTTATTTACAAAATCTACATACATAATATACATAGCCTACGTGACTATATATGCAAATACACACATAGCCCTCATAACTACCTGGACAGCCCTCATAGTCCCTCATAGCTACCTGGACAGCCCTCATAGTCCCTCATAGCTACCTGGACAGCCCTCATAGCCCTCATAGCTACCTGGACAGCCCTCATAGTCCCTCATAGCTACCTGGACAGCCCTCATAGCCCTCATAGCTACCTGGACAGCCCTCATAGCCCTCATAGCTACCTGGACAGCCCTCATAGCCCTCATAGCTACCTGGACAGCCCTCATAGCTACCTGGACAGCCCTCATAGCCCTCATAGCTACCTGGACAGCCCTCATAGCCCTCATAGCTACCTGGACAGCCCTCATAGTCCCTCATAGCTACCTGGACAGCCCTCATAGTCCCTCATAGCTACCTGGACAGCCCTCATAGCCCTCATAGCTACCTGGACAGCCCTCATAGCCCTCATAGCTACCTGGACAGCCCTCATAGCCCTCATAGCTACCTGGACAGCCCTCATAGCCCTCATAGCTACCTGGACAGCCCTCATAGCCCTCATAGCTACCTGGACAGCCCTCATAGCCCTCATAGCTACCTGGACAGCCCTCATAGTCCCTCATAGCTACCTGGACAGCCCTCATAGCCCTCATAGCTACCTGGACAGCCCTCATAGCCCTGTTTACACCCTCACACATGTAAACAAATGAGTTACAGTGACCCTTATTACATACAAAGACCATTTGAGTTTGTCCCTTCCTCTTTGTATCTTGTTTATCAGTAATCTTCCTTCCTTTCTTCCTTCCTCTTTGATATTCACCCTCTTCCTTCCTTCCATCCTTCTTTCCTTCCTTCGTTCATCCCATCCTTCCTTCCTTCCTTCCTTCCTTCCTTCCTTCCTTCCTTCATTGATATTCACCCTCTCCCTTCCTTCCTTTTTTAACCCTTTTTCTCTACTCCACTTTCAAGGAGGAGGGATATTGTTCCCTCTATCTTCTTTCGTCCATCGTTTCATATTTCGTCTGTTCGTCTTATTTTTTTTCCGTTCGTCCGTCCAATTTACGTTCATTCATCTCTTTTTCGACCGCCTCTCCATCCAGTTTTCGTCCGTCCATCCACCCGTCTATTTTCCGTCCATCTATCTACCTGTAGGAAATATATTGATAAAGACTTAATGGATTATAATAGACTTGGCCTCGATTTTAAGCCTTTTCTGTCTTCAGTAACCAAACTTATGACTAACTATTCCTTACCGAAATTTTACCATCTGTTTATGAAATGTTGTGTCCGCGCTCTAACTTACAACGAACGTCACGGATCAATGTAAAACTTGGTATACACTTTCCTGTCATCATTACGGAGATTAAGTTCGATAATGATAATTTTCTGTCTTTAATTACCAGAGATATGATCTTTATTGCATGGAATAATTAGTCTTCCCAATGGTATAAAAAGGTTTCCGATCAATAACCTAACCTAACCTAATAGAGACGAAACACTGTGTTTATTAACCTTTGCAACACTGTCTTTATTGACCTCTGCAACACTATTACCCTTTGCAACACTGCTTCTATTGATTGTTGCAAGTGATTATCTCAACCTAACCTTTGCACTTCTTTATCTCTGTTGACGTTTGCAACATGTGCTATAGTGACCATTGTAAATCTTCATTAGATGGAGCCACTTGCAACTCCTGTCGATATATTGACTTTTGTTGACCTACGAGTGTGAGTATAGATGACTTATGCAACTGACGTCATTATTGAAGCCTTGCTAGTCGTCCCCTTTCATCACTGTCTTCTTGACCCTCTTAATTTATTAACTGTTTCCTTCCTTCCCCTTCCTTCTCATTACTGTGTGCTTATTACTCTCTCTCTCTCTCTCTCTCTCTCTCTCTCTCTCTCTCTCTCTCTCTCTCTCTCTCCGCTACTTCCCCTTTCCTTTCATCAAACCTTTCTTTTACCTCTGTTTCTCCTCTCACTTTACTCCTCCCTTTCACTCTCCCTCTTCTCCCCTTTCTAATATTTACTTTCATTACTCTTGTTCCGCTTTCGTTGTAAAATTATGTGTTTTTATATTAGTTTCTCTGCCTTTCGCTTTCTCATCTTCTTCGCCTCCTCATTCCCTCTCCTCCTCCCACCTTTCTCGCCTCTCATATTCACCTCTTCACCTGCCTTCTCCTCAACCCCTCTCCACCCCTCTCACCTCCTGACTCCCTTACCCTCTCACCCCACTCACCCCCATTCACCCCCTCTCACCCCACTCACCCCACTCACCCCACTCACCCCTCTCACCCCTCTCACCCCATTCACCCCACTCACCCGCTAAGGGCGTATCCCTCTTCATCCCACAATCCATCTTAGAGACAGTAGCAATTCTTCATACTGTATCCTGTCTCTATCTCTGTCTCAAACCCACCCACCCACCCACCTCTCCACCCACCCACCCAACCAGCCACCCACGCCACCTTTCCTTGCAACCAAACTAACTTCTAATTCACCCAGCCACCTCTCCACCCACCCAGCTGCCTCCCTCCACCCAGCCAGCCACCCTGCCACCCAGCTGCCTCCCTCCACCCTGCCACCCACCCACCCACCCACCCAACACTAGAGTCAAGTGTTGAAGCCGAACAATTAGTGTGGCGGCACGCTGGGTAGCTTGACATTATGCTGAGCTAATGTTAATAGTTGCCACCGTCCACCACCACCACATCAAAGCTGCCACCCCGCTTTGTTGATGACTTGTTAACTACTGCCACCCACTTTGCCGCCCACTCCCACGCCTACTTTCACGTCCACTCACTCCTGCACCCACTCCCCCTTTCATTCCCACGCCCACTCCCACGCCCACTTTCACGCCATGTTGATTATTTCATCGCCCCTGCAACTCTCTCTCTCTCTCTCTCTCTCTCTCTCTCTCTCTCTCTCTCCTGCCTCACCACACCACATCCAGCCACGCCCCGCCCCGCCCTGCCCCGCCCCGCCCCACCCCACCCCACCTCACCCCACCCCACCCCACCCCACCCCAACCAATCCCCTCTTCTCTCAGGTCTGCTTCACCACGCCCAAACCCCACCTCCCCACCCCGCCTCGCCTCACCCCTCTTCGCCCCACCCCTCCTCGCCCCACCCCGCCCCGCCCGGCCTCCTCAATCATATGCCTCTCAGCAAGGGGAAGGTCATAATGGCCACCCTAATAGAGTTGTGGCCGAGGTGGTGACCAGGGCCGGGGGGGGGGGCAGGGAGGTGTGGTGGAGGAGGTGGTGGTTGATGGAGGGTGGAGGTGGTGGTGATTGATGGAGGGTGGAGGTGGTGGTGATTGAAGGAAATCTAATAAATAAATACACAAAATTTTAGAAAAATAAAATGAATAACGCCCTTAAATAGGTACAAAATAGGGTAAACAATTAGAAAAAATAGGCTGAAATAGGATAAATCATGTAAATTGAAGAAAAAAAAACATAATTGGGAAAAATAGTCTCAAATAATCGGTAATTGGGGTAAAAACTAAATTGCTGAAAGGTAATTGTGGTGGTGGTGGTGGTGGTTGTTGGATGGTCAGAGCGCCGTGATTAGTCCTGAAATTGGCTTGATAACTCGTCCCTTATTTTATAGTCACTCTGAATTTATATTTTTTCCTCCTCGATAACTCGGGTATTTTACGAGTTATCAAGGAGTTTTGTGGGGGAGAGAATGTGTCACTTTAAGTCGTTTTTGTGTGAGTAATTGTATCATGGTAGGGAAATAATGTCTTGTTATCGTCTCTTTGTCAACAATCTGGTGATAGTAAATAATTTTTATAGGTTTGGTAATTATTTTTGTTTTCGTATATTTTGGTGAAATGATCGTTTTTGTGTGTGTGTGTGTGTGTGTGTGTGTGTGTGTACTGTGTGTGTGTGTGTGTGTGTGTACTGTGTGTGTGTGTGTGTGTGTGTGCTCGATATTGATTTTATGCTGAAACAAAATTAATAAACTAAGACAAATAAATAAATTATTCTTACAACAATAATAAACCTTGCATTGGCACACACGCAAACACGAACGCATGAATCCACGCACTTACGAACGCGCGACTGCATTCATAAATACAGACATCAACTCACGGATTAAACAGTAATGGAGAAAAATACACAAAAAATAAAATGCCTATACGTAAATATATATCCTTAGAAAGTGATTAAATAAACCTAAAAGAATTCCTAGTAAAAACGGTAAAAGAACGCTCAATTATTCTCTACACGGACTCGCCCCAACAGATTGCGTTCGTGGAGGCAATCCGGATCTATGCAAAGGTAAATAAAGGATTGTATTCACAGTCACCGGGGGAAAAAAAAAAGTCAGTGTTAGGTCAATGCAAAACTGAGTTCCAGTATATGTTTAAATAGGGAAAAATGGGGTGTTTATAAGGGTGATGGGGTGAAGGAATGAGGTGGTGATGGGGTGAAGCGGTAAGGAGGGGATGGGGGTGAAAGGATAATGGGGGCAGAGGAGGTGATGGGGGTGAAGGGGTTTTAGGTATTTTTCATCTCTCGTTCCGTTACTTAATTTGTCCCCCTTCCCATCAACCCTCCCATCACCACTGCTCCCCATTTCCCCCCTTCCTCGTCCCCATCACCAGACTGAGATGTGTGTGTGTGTGTGTGTGTGTGTGTGTGTGTGTGCCCTTGAACGTTTGCACACTCACACGTACTGGTTTGCATATCTGATCTTAACCATTTCCACACCTGCTACTCCACACACACCTGCTGAGAGATACAACTTACACTTAGCGTTACTGCACACCTGTCACTCGCCTGTTACACACCTGCCACACACCGGGCTGCACACCTACACACCTGGGACGTCGCGTGACAGGTGCGTGATGTAAGATAGTGGCGTCACCTGCTAAGTGCCTTCCGGTCCACTAATATCCGGCCCACCCTTGTATGTATAAAAGTTATGTATACACGCCCTAGAGATCATGTGTACACGTCCAAAGGCATGTATACACAGAAGGCAAATAATATACATAGCCTTTGTAGTAGTTCATTGATATGTATCTTTATGTAGAATTTATGTATCTGTTTGTCTGTCTACATACTACAAGTTTATATATTTACGTATCTTTGTGTACATGTCAATTGTCTATGTACCTTTTATGTATATTTTATGTATCTTTATGTATCTTTCTGGCCTTCTACAGTATTATCTACATATCTTATGACGTAATACCGAACACCTGGGCATGAGATACAGGTAAATTGTTGTTATACCCGAACACCGAACACCTGGGCATGAGATACAGGTAAATTGTTGTTGTACCCGAACACCGAACACCTGGGCATGGGATATATATTTTTTAAAGGGCTATTTGACCTCTGATTTGACCCTTGACCCTTGGTTATAGAGTATTGAAGAACAACAGTAACAATATTAATAATAACTAGAATAATAAAATAAGAACACTAACAAAATCAGGGACAAAAAGATGAACAAGAACAATAACAAAGACAGAACAATTACATCACCATCTCTCACTCTCTCTACCTCACTTGGAACACACACACACACACACACACACACACACACACACACACACACACACACACACACACACACACACACACACGCCTGATCCCTGTAAAGGAGTGAATGATATAGAGTTTGTGTTGAAGGAAATAATTAAATTTACATATTGCAAAAAAATGTTTGTGTTGTTGTTGTAGTGGTGGTGGTGGTTGTTGTAGTGGTGGTGGTGGTTGTTGTAGTGGTGGTGGTGGTTGTTGTAGTGGTGGTGGTGGTTGTAATGGTGTTGGTTGGTGACTGTTGGTTGTAATAATTGTGGTTAAAGTTGTTGTTATTGTTGTTTTGGTGATTGTAGTGGGGATTATGATGTTGGTTATAATAATAGTTGTAGTGGTGGTGATGGTGGTAGGTAGTTTACGGTAATGGTGGTGATGACGACTGTTGGATTCATGGTAGTGGTGATGATGCTAGTAGTTGTGGTGGTATATAATGGCTGTAGTTAGTTATAGTGGTTCGCTTTTAATTTAGCTGCCATGACCTTCAGATGGTGATAGGGGTGTGTGATAGGTCATCCCTCCCATATATAATGTAAAGAAAGGTGGAGGGAAGGAGGCTACTTCACTCCTTCCCTTCTTCCCTCCCTCCCCATCTCTCTCTTCCCTCCCTCCTTCCTCTCCCCTTCCCTCCTTTCCTCCCTCCATTTATCCATACCTCTTACCTGCCCACACCTGCCCCCCTCCTCACCCACTTCATCACCTGCCCCTCCTCACTCCCACACCTGCCTCTCCCCCGCACCAACACCCGTCATTCCTCACGCCCACGACCACGCCCACACCATTGCCTCCCTCCCTCCCCCCTTAAGAAAATGGATGAACCGAAATTATAGAATAGATCGCTTGTGTAAACTTACGACCCTTCCGACCACACACGCCATGGTGCTCCTGCGACCTGCCTACCTCCCTACCTCTCTCCCTCCCTTCGTCTCCCTCCCTCCCTCCCTCCCTCCCTCCCTCTCTCCCTCCCTCCCTCCCTCCCTCCCTCCCTCCCCTCCCCTCCCCTCCCTCCCTCCCTCCCTCCCTCCCTCCCTCCCTCCCTCTCTCCCTCTCTCCCTTTCTCCTTCTCTCCCTCCCTCTCTCCCTCTCTCCCTTTCTCCTTCTCTCCCTCCCTCTCTCCCTCTCTCCCTTTCTCCTTCTCTCCCTCTCTCCCTTTCTCCCTCTCTCCCTTTCTCCCTCCCTCTCTCCCTCTCTCCCTCCCTCTCTCCCTCCCTCCCTCATTTATTATTCCATCTCATCAACAAAGAGAATTAAGAAAAATATATAACACGAACCTATGAAATTATTGTTCTTCAGAAACCATTGTTACAGCGGCCACTTAGGTAGAGTCTCTGGTGCTTTAATCCGACATCTTGAGCGTCTGTGTTTACCCGTAGAGTCTCTGGTGTATATATCCGCCATGTTTGCCGGCTGGGTTAACCATAGGGACCGTGGGCCGTGTTATTCATTATGTAAGCTGGCGTTAGGGCCATTCAATCACGTTCTCTTACGGTCCAATTCCCAGCGTTGATTCATCACTCCTCCCCCAACCACTCTCTCTCTCTCTCTCTCTCTCTCTCTCTCACACACACACACTCAGGTGAACGTTAGGGGAAGGTGTGTGTGTGTGTATCGGGACACTAGTTGTTTCATAGTGAACAGTGTTGTTGAATCACTTAAAGATAAACTCAGCTTTGTTTACATGAAGATTAACCTAACCTAACCTACCTTTAACCTTTGACCTTTCTATCCCCAAATCATATGAGGTTATTATTTTGACGTAGAGTGTGACGTCAAACTACCCTGTTCGCCCTTTACACTGACCTTACAGCGTGGTTATTAAATAGTCGATTGGATAACCTTTGATGTTTATAGTCCCAATAATGTTTATGAATATTTTAAGCGTATAATGTTTAGCCTTCATGTTGTATTTATGAGTTATTTATTGTTGTTGTTGTTGTTGTTGTTGTTATTATTATTATTATTATTATTATTATCATCATTTTTATTATTATTATTATTATTATTATATTATTATTATTATTATTATTATTATTATTATTATTATTATTATATTATTATTATTATCATTATTATATTATTATTATTATTGTTATTATTATTTTATTATTTTATTATTATTATCATTATTATTATTATTACAGAAAACGGAAAGTAAATGAAATCTGGCGTTCAAAATCCCAAGAGTTTTTGTATCTCGCCAACGCCACTGCCGCCTCCCCTCCTCCACCCACCCTCATCGTTACACCCTACCCCATCGTTCCCCCCACCCAATCACATTTTGCCGTCCACCCTCTCCACTACCATCAATGCCCATTATGCCACCCACCACCCACCCACCCACCCACCGCCGTCCCACCCTGTTGCACCTTGGCCCATCGTTTCACCCCATTATATTTCCCACCCAATCTCTCCTCTTCCATCAATGCCTATTATGCCATCCACCCCCACCCACTTGCCACTCGACCCACTTGCCACCCACCCCCACCCACTTGCCACCCACCCCCACCCACTTGCCACCCACCTCGACCCACTTGCCACCCACCCCCACCTACTTGCCACCCACTATTACCTGTTGACCTGTCTTCATTCTTGCTTTAGTCTTCATACTTCTTCTCTTCATTTGCTATTGGTTTCTCCTTCTTCCTCCCCCCCTCTCCCTACCCCCTCCTCCTCCTCCTCCCTACCCCCCCCCCTCCTCGGTACAGGTCATCAGATCAGAGCAGGACGGGGATGATAGCAGCAGGCAAGAGGAAAGTTCTGTCTCACCATTACGCACCATCTTGCCTCTTGGTCGTATTCCAGGTCCAAGATGGTATCGGGTCTGGCTCGTGAATGAAGAAAAAAATGGAAAAAAAAATACAAAAAAAATGAAAAAAAAGGAAAAAAGTCTGATTGTGGGGAGGGGGGACCGTCTGAGTCTGCTTTTCTTACAGGAGTTTGGTTGCCAATCAGAATGTGTCGACTGTGTAAGTGGAGTTCAGATGATGTCTTCGTGTTTTGGCACCAACAATAGATAAATCACTAGTCTGTCGGAATTATTCCCTTATAAATCCCAGACACAGTTGGAGGTGTGCACTCTCCCGTGGCGGAGTGTCGACTGGAGGGTGGGTGCGTATCTTGACTGCTTTAATATAGGAAGTAATTGGAAAGCGATGGGAAATCCAGGAGACATCTTGATTTGGTGACGTTGGTGGGTTTGTTATTGTCGACTGTTTGGTAGTGGTTGCTGTTAGTAGTATCAGTAGTAGTAGTAGTAGTAGTAGTAGTAGTAGTAGTAGTAGTAGTAGAAGTAGTATAGTGTTATCATTTCTATCAGTATTACTATAATTACGGTAACAACATCATCATTACCACATTACAACAACTAATTATCACCATTACCTAAATATTACCATCCAGATCAAACCCTTTTATAGTTATTCACTCACTAACATATCAACTTATACATTATTCATCCCGTCACATGAGTAATAATTATTCATACGTGAATATTATTTCCTCCCGTATTTTTATTTTCACCGCCAAATCATCAACAACTTTCACACGGAATCCCGAAATGAGTTCTATTTGTCCCTCATAATAACCCGGATTTAGATCAGTAGTGTCCTGGCTTTAATATGACCTGTAATGGCGCGTGTATAAATGGCGTATATTGTGAGGTCTAATGGTCTTCTGTTAGGATAGTAATGGCGTTTTGCAGAATCAATCCCTCTTTGAAATTCTGTTGGGCAGATTCCGTCAGTCTCGATTTGAACTTGTGTCTAAACCTGCCCAAACTTTCTAAAATTACAAATACTTTCTAAAACTATCCAAACTTTCTATACGTACCCAATATTTCTAAACGTACCCAAACTTTCTAAACGTACCCAAACATTCTAAACGTAACCAAACTTTCTAAACGTACCCAAACTTTCTAAACTTACCCAAACTTTCTAAACCTACCCAAACTTTCTAAACTTACCCAAACTTTCTAAACCTACCCAATATTTCTAAACGTACCCAAACTTTCTAAACTTACCCAAACTTTCTAAACTTACCCAAACTTTCTAAACGTACCCAAACTTTCTAAACTTACCCAAACTTTCTAAACGTAACCAAACTTTCTAAACCTACCCAAACTTTCTAAACGTACCCAAACTTTCTAAACGTACCCAAACTTTCTAAACTATTGTATATATAATTTAAAGCCGGGCTGATGCGTAAATAAGATACGGCTCTGATGATATATTTTCAATCCCCAGAAAATTATGCTATATTTTTAATACGAAATTTATCTGTTCTGTCCCAGGGCCGTGTGTGTGTGTGTGTGTGTGTGTGTGTGTGTGTGTGTGTGTGTGTGTGTGTGTGTGTGTGTGTGTGTGTTTTATCCCGTCTTTAATTATATTTATTGTTATTCCCGGTGAGTTGCTGGTAATTAGGGCTCCAGGCGTGTGACCTTACCTGCCTTTTGTTGTGGTAAGTCACCTGATGGATTGGTTCGATTAGGTTACGTGAGGTTAGACTAGGTTTAATTAGGTGGGATTAGATTAAGATAAGTTAGGTTAGGTGAGATTAGATTAAGATAGATTAGATTAGACCTATTCAGACCGATCCCTAATCTTAAAGGGGAGATTATATTGGGTTAGGTTAGGTTCCATTTGAATTAAGGGCTCAATAGAACTAGTGCCTAATAGAATTTGATCCCCCTAATAGGACCTGTAGAACCTAATAGGACTTGAGACCCTAACCTCACCTCAACTTCACCTCAACCTCACCTCAACTTCACCTCAACTTCACCTCAACCTCACCTCAACCTCACCTAACCTAACCTAACCTAACCTGATTCACCTTGTATAAAAAATAATTTAGTGATGTGCCTTTGTTTTTTTGTTGTCTTGGGATGAGGGAGGAAAGTGAGGGACGTGAGGGAGGAAAGTGAGGGACGTGAGGGAGGAAGGTGAGGGACGTGAGGGAGGAAGGTGAGGGATTCTACACTGACGTCTTTTACCTTTTACAACATTGGACAGTCATGATGATTGTAAGACGTGTTCTAGTGTGTTGAGGTGGGGAGTGATCACCCTACTCTGCCTCACCCCAACCCTGCCTCACCTCAACCTTGCCTCACCCTATCTGCCAGATCTCAACCCTGTGTCACCCTACTCCTGTCTTACCCCAACCCTGCCTCACCCCATTCCTGCACCCACACCTCAACCCCCCCCCCCCCCCACACACACACGATTCTTCCCACACGCAATGCTCAGAACCAAATGTCTCTACAAACCATTGATGTCCTCGTGGTTATCAATCTGTCTCGCCTCCCGTGGCTGTGTGTGTGTAATAATAATAATAATAATAATAATAATGATAATAATAATATTTATAATACTAATGACAATAATAATAATAATAATAATAATAATTATAATAATAATAATAATAATAATAATAATAATAAACGGTTTATTAATAGAGTTGCAGCCGGTGGCTGAAAATATTCAAACTTACATGTGATTTAGACATAATGATATAATATGCGTTGAATACATTTACAGGGCTGTACAGTACATAAATCAGGAGTTGTTTATTATTTTAACAATAGATGGGATGGTGCTATTCTTATATCTATCAGTGCGGGCTCTTATGGGCTGAATTTTGTTGTATTGGCGGACTGCGCGAGGTGGGCGGGACACTGCCGGTGGCAGGAGGTGGCGATGACGAGGGTGGTGCAGTAGTACACTGCCAAACCTTGCTAGTGCTTGGTGGTGGAGGTCACTGAGGGATGGTATTTCCAGGGTGGAGAGAGCGTTGGTGTAGCCGGAGTAGTCTGCGCCGAGCATGATTCTGCAGGCCCTTTTCTGTACCTTCTCTAGCTGACGTTGTTGGGTGGAGTTGAGAGAAGACGACCAGGCTGGTGACGCATACGTTAGTTTGGGGAGAATAAAGGCGTTGTAGATGGTCCTCAGCTCTGGCGTGGGTGTCCCAAGTGACCTAAGTCGTCTTAGCATGTAGAGTCGGTACGAGGCTGCCTTGATTGTTTTGTTTACATGGCTTTCCAGTCCAGTTTGTGGTCTATGGTAACACCCAGGAGTTTGGCAGACTGCACTAACTGGAGAGGATGGGGACCCACTGTGACTGCTGGGGCTTGCACTGGAGTGGTGGCGGTATTGATGTGCATGACTACGGTTTGTGTGTAATAATAATAATAATAATAATAATAATAATAATAATAATAATAATAATAATAATAATAATAATGATAATAATAATAATAATAATAATTAATGGCTTATTGAAAAAGTTATGCAGCCCGAAGGCTGAAAATATACATTGGACATAAATGACTTATTACATAGTACATTGACATTAGTGGTTTAACAAAAGCCTTCATTAGAGGAAGGTAAAGGAACATACAGTGAACATACAGATGAATGTTTACAGTGGCGGTCACGTAGGTCACATGGGCTGAGGTGTTGAACAGCAAATACGAGGTGTAGTAACTCCCTCACAGATGGCGTTACGAGGGACCTGACGTGGTGTAGTACCTCGTGTGCGTGTGTGTGTGTGTGTGTGTGGGCGACTTATTGTGCGTAATTCGCGAGGGTTCGTATTGGGCACGCAACACAAGCATTCTTTTTCGCAAAATTATCCCCACAAGCATGGTATTTTTTTGCACGGAAGGGAGGGAGGGAGAGGGAGTGGTTGTCTTAGGGAGGGAGGCAAGGGAGAGTAGTTGTCTTAAGAAGGGTGGGAAGGGAGAGTAGTTTTCTTAGGGAAGGAAGGGAGGGAGGGAGGGAGTGGGGGGGTGGTTGTTTTAGGGAGGGGAAGAAGGAGAGTATTTGTCTTCGTGGGGGAGGGAAGGGAGAGTAGTTGTCTTAGGGAGGGAAGGGAAGGAGGTAGGGGATGGTTGTCTAAGGGAGGGAAGGGGGATAGCGTGATTGTCTTATGAGTGGGGGAGGGGAAGGGGGAGAGTGATTGTCTTGGGGAGGGGGTGAGATAGTGTAGGATGACGTTATTGGTGGGGGAGGGAGGTGTTTTTCGGGTAGGGGGGAGGGGGAGGAGGGGTAATGTTGCCTGAAATGTTTGGGATTTGTTTTGTGAGGGTTCTAGGTGATGTTTGGTTGTGTTGAAGGTCCTGGGTGATGATAGATGTGATGTAAGGAGGTAACGAAGATGTGACGTTGTAGGTGACAGGTGATGAAGATGCTGACTGATGTAACATTATACAGGGAAGCTGATTCTACCCCCCCCCCCAGTTAATTAGAGGTGATCCTGACGTATTTAATATACCAGGTAACTACATTCTCAAGTCTCCAATTAGGCAACTTCACCTCACGTACCTGTAAAAAGGAGAACCTGGACTTTGTTACTAGTCTTCTCAGGTATATACAGATACAGGTAGACGCTCATTATTTCCCTAACCCTTTGACAGATGTGTATATACCCTCAGTGCTCAATAGAAGGGGGTATATATATATAGAGCCTTAATGAGATCCGTTTGCTTGTCTGTCTCTATATGCGTCTGTACTGTGAGTGTATTGTTGCATGGTGTGTACTGGTTAATGGAGGTAGTTAGTGTTTGGGGTTCATCCGCCAGAGGGGGTGTGGGGGTGGTGTTGTGACTCCTGCTGTTAGTGTGTCTGTTGTTAATGTGTGTTTATTCCTCTCTTAATATCCTCTATGTAAAGATAATTCACATGTCTTCCGTAGATAAACAAATCCGTTCTTGAAGACTAGCTGAAAATCCATTCTTGAAAACCACCTGAAAATCCGTTCTTGAAGCCCAGCTGTAATTCCGTTCCTGAAAACCGTCGTCTATGGATTCGTGCACAGTTACCATCGAGGAATTTTCCCTGTGATATTTTTAAGTAGAGAAGATCTCCTGGTAGATTTATGTGAGGAATTTGGTTGCAATTCCACATAAGAGAAGTTGGTAGTTTGGTTGTCAGGGGAACGGGGAGTGTATTCTGGTTGAGTCTGGTGAGTAGATGTGTTTTATTTTATGCTGGGTTCTGGGTTGCCAGGTGTTGTGTAGGCCACCAGGTGTTGTGTAGGCCACCAACTATATCTTGAACTACCTCTGATATTTTTATTCTTCGCTACACATTTATTGATAACAGATACATAGAATTCCATGCGTATTTATGAATGTATGAAATGTGGTGTTATACGGTCATCCAGTACGCCATTACACTCTGATACTGAATATGTTCCCTCAGAGAGTTTAGTTAGTTGGTGGTGCATATTTTAACCCTTACCGGTAGGGAAGTGTGCCTCTTACTGGCCCACACAAGTGTTGGGTAAATATTGAAGTAGGGGGGGCCACAACACCTGTTTGGACAGGTGTTGTGGCCCCCCTCCACACTTGTTTCACCTAACACACATATACACACACACCGCCGCTTATTGACCCAGTGTGTTTGTGATGTTTTTCTTTTCTGTTTGGTAAAATATTGCCAAGATATTTCCCTTGATTATAGCGCCTTTGATGTTCAGATTAATATAATTGAGAGAGAGCGTGTGTTGGATGCTGTAATTATGGCCACCACGATTATAGGCACACGAAGATCTGTCGGAATATATAATTTTTTCTTGCTGTTTCTATAATAACTGTTGTGTAAGAATTCAATTAACAGTTTTGTCGTTTATTGGGAGTAAACTGTTGACTGTATCTCACACTATCATCACCGTACGGTCCAACACGTACTTCACGGTGTTGACGAAGAAAGCTATCACCAGACACCTGATAATAGCGGGGCAGGTAGCGGGCGTGAGTCACCTGATTGTATGTAAACACGACACGTTTTCTACAGACACGTCAGACGATCAGCTGTTTTATGTAAATATGACTCCCCCCCCCCCCCCACACACCCCCACGTCAGCCCGTCTGTGGATTGTATGTAAACATAACACGTCTCCCACACGCACACGTCAGACGATCAACTAAATGTACAACTACGTAGTTAAGTAAGTCAATTGGAAGACTAATCATGTACAGTACCATTACATCTCGACCACCTCTCACCTCTCCATCCCCTCCCCCTCTCACCTCCATCCCCCTCCCCCTCTCACCTTCTCCACCCCTCTCCCCCCCTCACCTCCATCCCCCTCCCCCTCTCACCTTCTCCACCCCTCTCCCCCCCTGTGGTACGCCCCCCTGGATCTCCCTGATAGTTTCCTCCAGCTGACCCTCCTCCTGGCATCCTGTGGCACAACTCCTAATTGGTCCTTCGCCCAACTTACTGCCAGTGAGTGCCATTGGCTAGGTAAATGGCACTTCCTCGAACCTACCCTGTGGCTAGGTAGGTTAGGACCAACATAGAGGATGATTACGTGAACCAAAGGATAGTAGGATGCTTTTGAAGGAATTCCATAGGACTTCCTCTCACGTATTAAAGGATTATGTAGAGGAACTATAGGGACACCATTTAGTGTTTGGCCCCTGACTGCAGCGCCATCTTTGGATTAGCTCCCCCATCATAGAAAATGTGTTGTTGTTTAGAGAACGAACTTGTCTTTAGCGTATACTCCTGTCATAAGCCATATACATTTTTATTCCTAGCAGCCATTGCATACATATACGTGATTGTATATTTGTCCAACTCGTACTGATGATTTTAGACAGAAACAAGTTAAATAAGACCATTGTTTGTTTATGTACTACACGTATAATTATTCACGAACAATGATGTACCTTAAAGAAGAGGCAATACCATGTTGTACAGTACATGAAATAACATAAATAAGGGACTTAGGTGGTAGAGAAATATAAACTAAGAAAACATCAATAGTAAGTGGGAAGGTAGAGTAGATGTTGAAGTTTTTGCCAACTCCAAATCTTTGCCTGGTGGTTTCTGGGCAGCTTGGTTGTAACACACATCTTGAAGGAGTATAGAAAACGGAAAACCCTCTCGTGGAGTCTTGGCAAATACGTGATATAACTTCAATATTTCTCCATGGGTAAATTTGTGTCTATATATTAGAATCTATACCATCACCAGTACACAATAAAGCCTAATTTGTTTATCAGTGTTCCAATATCAGCTACTATGGACCATCAGTTTAAGGTTATTCATGTAAATAAGCAATTGGAGTGTGGAAGATATTTTAATGCTCAGTGTACGAATACAGACTTGTCTCCCAGGTCATGTCACGTCCCTTTCATTGGTACTGCCACGATGATTCACTCGACCAACTTGCTGTGTTTTGTTCCCAGTTGAATTCTTTCTGCTTTCTTCTCCGTGTGCAGTTCTTGTCTTCATATCATTCATCATTTCCTCACTTTTCTTCGCCAACTCTCGCCTCTTCTTCTTGTCTTCTGTCGCCTCCCATTATTGTTGGCCGCGGATCGTCTGCTTCCGATTCTCTACTTGAAAGCCGCAGGTCGTCTTCTATGCTGTTCAATAGTGCAATCTTTTCTTCTCTAGCCAAAGCCTTCACAAATTTCTGCCCACCACTTGCCCCGGACGTTGTGCAAACCTGAGGCAGCCAGTGAAAATCAGTACAGCGTTCAGAAAATATCCGTTTGTGTCGGTGTGATGTTATACCAAATTGCTTTGTTTAGGTTCGAACCAGTTTCCTTTCTTAGTTACATTTTCTACGTATTAATCTGTATTATATTTAATTAATTATTATATGTTACGTGGTTTATTTTGGGGGCTGTGAATATTGTGTAATGTATATTGTGTAATTGTGTATTGGTGTATGGTGAAAAATTGTGGAAAATGTTCGTTTCAGGTCTGAGTCGATACTGTTTGTTTATGAAGGTCGTTTTGGTTCACTGTTTCGAATCTGTGAATCACTTTAACAGTATCAGATAGGACGGCTGGGAATGCACAGTGCTTGACAGAGAGGAGTGTACAGTGCAAGACGGCTGGGAGTGCACAGTGCAAGACGGCAAGGATTGTACAGTGCAAGGCGTCCAGGAGTGTACAGTGCAAGACGGCAAGGATTGTACAGTGCATGACGGCCAGGAGTGTACAGTGCAAGACGGCAAGGAATACACAGTGAAAGACGGCAAGGATTGTACAGTGCAAGACGGCAAGGAGTGTACAGTGCACGACGACGAGGAATGCACAGTGCAAGACGGCAAGGATTGTACAGTGCATGACGGCAAGGAGTGTACAGTGCACGACGACGAGGAATACACAGTGAAAGACGGCAAGGATTGTACAGTGCAAGACGGCAAGGAGTGTACAGTGCACGACGACGAGGAATGCACAGTGCAAGACGGCAAGGATTGTACAGTGCATGACGGCCAGGAGTGTACAGTGCTTGACAGCGATGAGTGTACTTTCCATGACGAGGAGGAATGCACAATACCTCTCAGATATCAGGAGAGTTATTAGGTTGTGATTGGAGTGCTGACCATCACTACTTCGCCATAATAACATCGTGAGTTGTGAAATTTCAGATGTATTTCGATTGTGGTTATAGGTTGTGTTTACGTGGTTATAGGTTGTGTTTACGTGGTTATAGGTAGTGTTTACGTGGTTATAGGTTGTTTTTACGTGGTTATAGGTTGTGTTTACGTGGTTATAGGTTGTGTTTACGTGGTTATAGGTAGTGTTTTCGTGGTTATAGGTTGTTTTTACGTGGTTATAGGTAGTGTTTTCGTGGTTATAGGTTGTTTTTACGTGGTTATAGGTTGTGTTTACGTGGTTATAGGTTGTGTTTACGTGGTTATAGGTTGTGTTTACGTGGTTATAGGTAGTGTTTACGTGGTTATAGGTTGTTTACATGGAAGGTACAGTGTATAATGTAGTGTAAGAGTCTTGTTTGTTTGTTTACTTCAGTCAATAGTTCCTCAGTCATTATTATTGTTTTATATAGTTTAAAATAATTAAGTTTATCGTATATTCAGTTCATTTTATCCGTTTATCCGTCCTTCCATCCGTTTATCCGTCCTTCCATCCGTTTATCCGTCCTTTCGTCCGTCCGTCCGTCCGTCCAGACTCAAGGATTCGTGTACATTTCTAGGTACTACAAGTGATCGCTGCCCTTCGTGCCCTTGTGAAAGTTTTAACGCTCGTGACAGCGTACAGCGGATGAGGGTGCGCCAAGTCCGTAGACTTGCATTATTTTCCATCGTAAATAAAATGCTTAATTAATGCCTTCCTAAAGAAACCATCGACATGGGACCAGGTTTGTTACACTCTACGAATTTTTTGCGATTTTTCCACCAAGTTTGATGAAAACCGATTGTGCCGTTTCGGCTGCCCAGAACAGACACACACGCCTAGTCCTATAGTATATTAGATAATTAATTAACCAGTTTGGGGAGCCAGCCTCATAGTGGTCGACTCAGGGTCACCTTTAATGATGTAATGCCACCGCTGGAACATTACAGGGATCGTCACACACGCACAAACACACACACACACACACACACACACACACACACACACACCTGTACTAACACACGCACAGGGGAGAGAGAGAGAGAGAGAGATACGAACCCCCACAGAAGAAATATTGCATTAATTTTGGCCGAGCTGTGGCAGGAATAGGGGTGGTGGGGGTAAGGAAGAGAGGGGGGGTCAAGGAGAGAAAGAGCGAGAGAAAGAATGAGGAAGGGAGAAAGAGGATGAAGCAAGAAGATATGACGATCATGAAAATAACAACAATACTAACAATAACAGCAGCAATAACATCAATAACGACAACAATAACTTCGTAATACATTTAAAGAAACAGACCTTCATCACCAGTCTCCATTAATATATAAAACAAATTTAACATCACAAAGTCAAATTTAACCACAAAGTAACATTATCACTTTAACTCCTAATTAACTACGGAATTAATAGCCTATATATAACTTTTAGTCATATATAAACGAGAACTGAGAACCGGTGTTACATAGTCTTCCTTATGTGAGTCTGGTTAGGTTAGGTTAGGTTAGGTTAGGTTAGGTTAGGTTAGGTTAATATAATTGTTAGGTTGAGATATATAATTTCCTATAATAGTGAGATTATTATTTTTATTGAAATTATTATCAATTTTTCTTGTCTATATATGATTTTTATTATAGATCTATAAGTCTGGATTAATTATATAGCTTGGGGTTATATATTGAATCTATATTATATAAAAACACTAAAATAATTATATATTTCTGTTATATGATTTTAGTTGTGATATATAGAGGAATTAATTTATATATAGAGACGTTATATAGATACAGACAGACAAATAGAACAGGTGGAGGTATTTATATATCCCCCTCCCCCCAAGTGGAGGTATAAAGAGGAGGTAATAAAATTAATCGCTTGGAATTAGGTATTAATGTCTCACGAGGCATAAATTCCCACCTGGCGTGATTGGTCGGTATTTTCCCGTGAGGTGTTTAGTGAGGGAGGGTGTTGTGTAGGTTAATGATTCAGTGAACACCTGAGGGGGGGGGAGGGGGCATTACTGTACCTTTTGTATTTAACACCTGAGTCTGTAGTTTGTTTAATTAGATTTTTTTGTTTTTTTATTTTATTTTTTAGTTAATGTTTGTGGATATGATTTAATTTCTTACTGTGTGTGTGTGTGTGGGCGCGTGTGTGACCTGGATATTACACTGTTGCCTCTATTACCGCCAGAGGCCGCCCCGGTATTAATAACACGTGAGCCACACATCAAAGTTACAGAAAATATCAGATTGCAGAGTTGTAGCCCAGAGCACTCCATGTAATTGACTTGTACTGGGGAGGGTACTGGTGGAGGGAGGGGGAGGGTACTGGTGGAGGGAGGGGGAGGGTATTGGTGGAGGGAGGGTGAGGGTATTGGTGGAGGGAGGGGGAGGGTATTGGTGGAGGGAGGGGGAGGGTATTGGTGGAGGGAGGGTGAGGGTATTGGTGGAAGGAGGGGGAAGGTACTGGTGGAGGGAGGGGGAAGGTACTGGTGGAAGGAGGGGGAAGGTACTGGTGGAAGGAGGGGGAAGGTACTGGTGGAGGGAGGGGGAGGGTATTGGTGGAGGGAGGGGGAAGGTACTGGTGGAGGGAGGGGGAGGGTACTGGTGGAGGGAAGGGACGGGTACTAGGGAGAGGGAAAGAAGAGGGGGAGTAGGGGATGGAAGACCTCACCCCCACCTACCTCCTCAGGGGAAGTGATGTCGTAGGGGGCCTTCTCACTTACTCCTCCCCTCCCCCTTACTCCTTAAAACCTCTTCATTTCCTTCCCCTTCCCTTGTTTCTCCTCCCCCCCCCCTTCTTCTCCCCCCCCCTCCCCCTCATTGAAAACATGTTTCATTGTCTCATCCATGTCCCCCCTCTTCTCTTCTTCCCTCTCCCCCCTCCTCTCCCCCCTTTCCTCCCCTCTCCCCCCTTTCCTCCCCTCTGGTTATTGTCCTCTACCTTAGCACGTCTTTTGTCTGTTTTTATGCCAATCAACACACACACACACACACACACCTAACTCATTTATTTCCTCCCGTAATATAAACCAAAATAAACCGAAGAAAAAACAAAAATATAAACAATTTCTTCCCCCCCCCCAAAAAAAAAAATAAAATTCTTTGTGGTTTAGGTTTATTTTCATGAAAAGTTTTACGTTTGTCTTGGCGATTAATTAACGATCTTGGGAGTGAAAAAGTTTGTGATGGGAATTAGATACCTGAAGTTACCTTCTGTTCCTGGAGTGGGAGGGGGTTGGTGGAGGGAGGTTGGAGGTGTGGGGGAGAGGGAGGGGGGGTAGAATGTATGGGTAGGGGTGGAAGGGGGATGAAGGAGGGCTTTGATTGGAGGAAAGGTGAGGTGGATAGGTGGAGGGGGAGGTGGATAGGTGGAGATGAAATTTATAACTTACATTTATTTTTTTGTAATTAATGTTTGTTTTTCTTTCAATTGTTTTGTTTTTGTAATTACGTCCGTCCGTCCGTCCAAGAGTTATTCACCCAATAAACCCGAGTTTATGATAAGTAGTTTATGTCTTTATTATGGCCCCTTGGACTTGGTTATGGCCCCTTGGACTTGGTTATGGCCCCTTGGATTTAGTTATGGCCCTTTGGACTTTATTATGGCCCCTTGGACTTTATTATGGCCCCTTGGACTTGGTTATGGCCCTTTGGACTTTATTATGGCCCCTTGGACTTTATTATGGCCCCTTGGACTTTATTATGGCCCCTTGGACTTGGTTATGGCGTGGGTAGGAACACCACAAGCATCCATTGTATTCTAATAAAAGCAACGTAATACTCATTCATTATATGTACCCCACTGTTCAGGCATCTTTTTTTTTCTTTCTTTCCAGGTTAATTGGGTCATTAGTTTATGGCTAATTACCTTCAGGGACGTCATCACCTCTGCCAAGACAGGTGAGCAAATTGACCTGGATTAATTAAAATGCCATAGTTATTGATTATTTATTAGACAGAAATAGTGAAAAATTGTGAAAATTGGACAATGTGGTGCAAAATTGTGTAGTATTAATTAGGGTGTGTGTGTGAAATTGTGGAAGAATTGTGTAATGTTTTTTAAATTGGATCGTAATTGGTGTGAAATAATGTAGTTTAGTTCACAATGAAAGAAACAGTGTGTGTGTGGATGATGTGGTAAGTGTGTGGATAAGATACTAAGTGTGGATATGATGCTAAGAGTGTGGATAAGATATTATGAGTGTGGATAAGATGCAAAGAGTGTGTGGATAAGCTGCTAAGAGTGTGGATAACATATTAAGAGTGTGGATAACATACTAAGAGTGTGGATAAGATGTTAAGAGTGTGGATAACATACTAAGAGTGTGGATAAGATGTTAAGAGTGTGGATAACATACTAAGAGTGTGGATAAGATGCTAAGAGTGTGGATAGGATGCAAAGAGCGTGTGGATAAGCTGCTTATAAATATGTGGATAACTAAACACGATCCACACACTAAAAAATAACATGTAAAACGCCACTTAACCACAACACCTAACCTAACCCCATATAATTTTGTTTATTAATGTTCACTCTACAAATTCTCGTTATGGTTAATGCCTTTCACCTCTAAATAGGGTTAAAAAAAAAATATCATTATCCCTTTATATTTAACCTTTATCTCTAGTGTTGTGACGGTGAGGATAGTTATTTTTATTTATTTTTTTTTTTTGTGGGTGAAAATAACAGTTCACTTTCACTACTATTTGTTTACGAGTGTCGGTGTTTTATGAATGGTGTACTGACATCATCGATACGTTACTATAGGGATGATGTATAAGTTTATTTTTATTTATTTTAGTTCGTTTTTTTTTTTCATGTCAACTATATATAGGTTAGGTTAGGTTGTGGTGAAAGAAAGTAATTGGTAAAAAAAAAATACGATGGTTTATGAAAAGATGAATATATATATAAAGTATGGACGTGTGTTTCATCTTTATTCGTAGATATTATACGAGTGCGTTGATATGTTGGGTGATAATGAAGTGTTTATATAATACCTGTGATGATTTTATGTTCGTTCACCTGTTCCGCCTCTCTCCAACCTTGAATTTTGTGTGTGTGTGTGTGTGTTTGTGTGTGCGTGCCTCTTTTTAATATGGCATCACACTCTGGTAACCACCGAGGAACAGCTGGGGGCGACAACAGGTGTTTGTTACAGGTGTGGAGGAGAGAGAGAGAGAGAGAGAGATTAAATTACAAGTCCTAGGTGATTTCTCGGCTCATAACTGTGTGGTGTTGTGGGTTAACTGCTCGGGAAACACACACCCCCCCATAACCCCCCCCCACACACCCCCCATACCTTACACACCCCACACACCCCCATACCCCCCACACACCCATCCACCCCTCCCCCTACCCCCCCCCCACACCTGCATAGCCTACACCTGTGCATTCATGAATAATAAGAAACACTCGCACCTGTTACCTGGTCAACCTACTCCCTCACCCCCTCCTCCCTCACCCCCTCCTCCCTCACCCTCTCCTCCCTCACCCCCTCCTCCCTCACCCCCCTATACCCAGTGTTAGATTATTCACAGTCAACTGTTGAATCCATTGGAGATTGTATTAATAATTATTGTAACTGAATCGTTGATGTCTGGGAGGAGGGGGAGGGGAGGGGAGGAGGAGGGGAGGGGAGGAGGAGGGGAGGGGATTGGAGGGGAGGGGAGGGGATTGGAGGGAGGGGGGAGGGGATTGGAGGAGGGGAGAGAGGGACGAGAAAAGAGAGGCGGAACCTTTTCAGATTACCCCACAACAGAACCATTACCCCACAACAGAACCATTACCCCACAACAGAACCATTACCCCACAACAGAACCATTACCCCACAACAGAACGACTCTGCACAGTGATTGGGAGAGGAATTTTCTATTTTCCCGCCCCCCCCCTCCCCCACCCCCGCCCCGCCCCCCCCGCCCCCGGACCCCCCCCCCCCCCGCCCCCCCCCCCCCCAAAAAATACATAAAACACATCGGTTTTTTTTTTCCATAGTGAGAAATACAGAGATAAATTGAGGCTAAATTATTTCCAGGTTCAGTTTTAGATATTGTGTGGCCTTTTTTATCGTAAACCTGAAATATGGATTTTTTTTTTCTCGCTATTTTATTAACCTTCCCTTTTCTTCCTTCTCCCTCCTTCTCCCCTTTCCTTCTTCCATCCGCTCTTACCCTCCCCTACCCTCTCCCCCCTTCCTCCCGTTTTCTACATTTTTATTTTAATTTCTGTCTGTTAATTATCTGTACTCGACTTAAATTATTGTTGTAAAAAGGGTTAAATAATAGTCGTCAGGGTTAAATCAAAGGGTTAAAGTTTTATAACATCGTCGTCAAAGGGTTAAAGTTTTATAACATCGTCGTCAAAGGGTTAAAGTTTTATAACATCGTCGTCAAAGGGTTAAAGTTTTATAACATCGTCGTCAAAGGGTTAAAATTTTATAACATCGTCGTCAAAGGGTTAAAGTTTTATAACATCGTCGTCAAAGGGGTAAAGTTTTATAACATCGTCGTCAAAGGGTTAAAGTGTTATAACATCGTCGTCAAAGGGTTAAAGTTTTATAACATCGTCGTCAAAGGGTTAAAGTGTTATAACATCGTCGTCAAAGGGTTAAAGTTTTATAACATCGTCGTCAAAGGGTTAAAGTGTTATAACATCGTCGTCAAAGGGTTAAAGTGTTATAACATCGTCGTCAAAGGGTTAAAGTGTTATAACATCGTCGTCAAAGGGGTAAAGTTTTATAACATCGTCGTCAAAGGATTAAAGTTACCGCTCAGTTAAATCATATCGACTGTGAATAACATTGACACTTGCCCCCCTTCGATAGCCCCAAGGACAGGTGTGTTAATCAATAACAGGTGTGTGTAGGTCATTACAGGTGTGTGATGTGAGTTGGTTGTTGTTTTCTTCCCCAGGATGACTACAACACCCATATGTTTACTTTTGGGCTTGGGGTTGTTATTCCCAGGGTGAACAACATCTAATTGTTTTTGCGTATTTTAAAACGTTGAGAAGTTAGTATAAACATCAATAAATAAACAACATTTCAATAAATATATTACTTGACTTAAATACACACTAGAAAGTTTATTATTATTATTATTATAAATTCATTAATGCCGTCTAATTTAAAGCCTTGAAATCACACGTGTTCCAACTTACCAAAACTCACCCCTTCACCATTAACCATACTCATAGATTTGCCTTCATTTAAATCTATAAATGACAAAACGAATCTATTTAAAGCGACTCTTTATTTCTGGATATTGTTTGAAGTAAAGTCTAATTTATCTATTTATTGTTCGGAAAATAAAGTGTTGGGATATTTACTAGAAGTCGGGGAAGACGAAAGCAGAGCCACACCCACGTTTCCGAACACTCGTTATCTCTAGTGACATCATAGCCAACCGGAAGTGGCATTACTGTCGCCATTGCCACTCTCCGAAACCCTCGATGATATTACTGGATATTTTTTCCTTCCAACAGAGACTAACGGGACAAATAGGTTGCTGTTTATGACGTGAATACCGGAGTTAATATTTGTATATGGTACTAGATAAGATAGTGGCGAGGTTATCTGTAGGAAGGCGTTACTTGTATTATCTTAGGCAGCGTTCACCAGTTTTGTTTGCTGGGTTCACTCATTCGGACACACACACACCCACCTACCCACACACACACACACACACACATACATACATACACACACAAAATTACCGTAGTGTAGAGGCGGGCTGGGTGAGGGGGGCGAGTGAGGCGGGTGATTTTGACGACAGGTGTGGCAAGTGCACACTCGTGACACACCTCCGCCACACTCCGCCACACTCACAGTTACTGGACTAGACAGTGCCGTCCGTCCGTGAGCTTCCTTATCTGCCTTGCCTGACAGCGGCGGCAGCAACGGCAGTGCCTCGTTTACCACAGCTCGCTACCACGCCGTCCTCACCACCAGTGTGCCAGCGCCGGGGTGCCAGTGCCAACCACTCAGTGTTTACTCCGTCGGGTGTTGTAGTGAACACGTGAGGACCTGTTGTTGTTGTTGATGATGATGTTGTAAATCAGCTGCCGCCTTGCTTACTGCTTAAGAATCTCTCTCAGGTAAACCTCCTCTTGTTTATGGGTGTATACCTGTGTAGTGAGACGGGTACACCTGGTGACGTGGGGTGTAGGGTTAGGACGGTGTATACCTGTGTAGTGAGACGGGTACACCTGGTGATGTGGGGTGTAGGGTTAGGACGGGGTATACCTGTGTAGTGAGACGGGTACACCTGGTGACGTGGGGTGTAGGGTTAGGACGGTGTATATCTGTGTAGTGAGACGGGTACGAGTACACCTGGTGACGTGGGGTGTAGGGTTAGGACGGGGTATACCTGTGTAGTGAGACGGGTACACCTGGTGACGTGGGGTGTAGGGTTAGGACGGGGTATACCTGTGAAGTGGGGATGGTTGTGTTGGTGTACTGAAGTTATTGGAGTGTTGTACATTGAGCGCTGTGAGTGAAGATCAGTTTGGTCACCCTGTGTGTGTGTGTGTGTGTGTGTGTGTGTGTGTGTGTGTGTGTGTAATAATAATAATAATAAACGGTTTATTAATAGAGTTGCAGCCGGTGGCTGAAAATATACAGACTTACATTTGATTTAGACATAATGATATAATATGCATTGAATAAATTTACAGGGCTGTACAGTACATAAATCAGTTGTTGTTTATTATTTTAACAATAGATGGGATGGTGCTGTTCTTATATCTATCAGTGTGGGCTCTTATGGGCTGAATTTTGTTGTAGTGGCGGACTGGGCGAGTTGGGTGGGGGGCTGCAGGTGGCAGGAGGTGGCGATGACGAGGGTGGTGCAGTAGTAGTCCACTGCCAAACCTTGCTATTGCTTGGTGGTGGAGGTCACTGAGGGATGGTATTTCTAGGGTGGAGAGAGCGTTGGTGTAGCCGGAGTATTCTGCGCCGAGCATGATTCTGCAGGCCCTTTTCTGTACCTTCTCTAGCTGACGTTGTTGGGTAGAGTTGAGAGAAGACGACCAGGCTGGTGACGCATACGTTAGTTTGGGGAGAATAAAGGCGTTGTAGATGGTCCTCAGCTCTGGCGTGGGTGTCCCAAGTGACCTAAGTCGTCGTAGCATGTAGAGACGGTACGAGGCTGCCTTGACTGTGTTATTTACATGGGCCTTTCAGTCCAGTTTGTTGTCTATAGTTACACCCAGGAGTTTGGCAGACTGCACCAGCTGGAGAGGATGGGCACCCACTGTGACTGCTGGGGCTTGCACTGGAGTGGTGGCGGTATTGATGTGCATGACTACGGTTTTGGTGTGGTTGATGGTGACCTTGTTCTCCGTAGTCCATGCCTGTAGCCTGTCTAGGGTGCCTTGTAGCGATGAGTAGTCTGGTGCGGTGTTGTCCTCTGAAACCCCACAGTGCAGTCATCCACGTATTTCCACCTGTGAGGAGTGTCGTGTGTGTGTGTGTCGTGAAGTACAAGAACAGTTAATAATTAACACAAGTATACATTAATGTACCTGAAGAGAAACACACCTGGTGACTTTTATCTGGGGTGTAGCGTGGTAGACGGGGCAGGGGCGGGGCGGGGCAGGGAGGGGCGGGGAGGGGTGTACCTGTAGCAAATATCGTCACCGTGCCACGTGTACTGAGAGTTATAGATACGAGCAGCTCGACCACTCACCCGGCAGCTCCTCAGACACAGGTGTATTGTATCATTAACCAACTCACCTGTGTAGAGCCAACCTGATAGCCGTGTGTGTGTGTGTACGTAAGCCAACGGATGTCCTGCATAAAGCTTTCATTAAATCATTTATTTTATCTTTCGGCTCAGGTAATGGGACACGTGGGACACAGGTAATGGGACACGTGGGACACAGGTAATGGAACGCATGGAACACAGGTAATGGGACACGTGAAACACAGGTAATGGGACACGTGGGACACAGGTAATGGGACACGTGAAACACAGGTAATGGGACACGTGAAACACAGGTAATGGGACACATGGAACACAGGTAATGGGACACGTGAAACACAGGTAATGGGACACGTGAAACACAGGTAATGGGACACAGGTAATAAGACACGTGAAACACAGGTAATGGGACACGTGGAACACAGGTAATGGGACACATGGAACACAGGTAATGGGACACATGGAACACAGGTAATGGGATGGATTAACACACATAACTCAGTGCTCTATTTTGGTGTACAACTTCCTGATAACTTTATAACGAAGGCTCTATGTCCCCCTGTGTAATATAGAGCTCCATCTGAATAACATTAGGTGTACTAGAGCAAGAGTGGGGGGGGGGGAGATGGAGGCTATTTAGTGGCTCTGTAACATGGTATTTCAGAGCTCTGTAACCTCACATGTCATCTTGATATGCCTAGTGTTTGTCCAGTTGTTTCATGGGGTTAAGTTAGGTGAGGGTTAGTTAAAGTGTCATTAGTTTAGGTTAAGTTGAATTTTGGTTAATTTACATTTAGAAGATTAGGTTAGGTTAGCTTAGAGTGGGTCAGGTTAAGGTTATGTTAAAAAATAGGTCAAATTTGGCTAGGTTTGGTTAAGTTTGGTCAAGTTTGGTTAAATTAGGTCAGAGTGTGATTATTTTAGGTCAAATTCGGTTAAATTAGCCAAATTCGGTTAAATTAGCCAAACTCGGTTAAGTAAGGTCAAGGTTTGGTTAAGTTAGGTCAAGTCTGGTTATGTGAGGTCAAGTTTAGTTAGGTTAGGTTACGGTAGTTATTACCTGACATGCTAATCACTCTGACGAGACCCGAAACCGAGTCTGACCATTGATTGGCTGCAGTGAGGGGTGGGGAGGGGAGGGCAGGTAGAGGTTGTGGTGGGGAGGGCAGGTAGAGGTTGTGGGGGAGGTTGTGGTGGGGAGGGCAGGTAGAGATTGTGGGGGAGGTAAAGGGTTAGTAGGGTGGTTAGGGGTAGTGAGGAGGCTGTAGTGGGGAGACAAGGTATGGATTGTGGGGAGATTATGGATTGCTGGAGGGGGGGGGGGAGGAGGTACACTAACAAGAGTTAAAGAGGGAGGAAGGGGAGTAGGAGGGAAGAGAAGATAAGAGGTAGGGAAGCGTTTATCACCCCCTCCCCCCTCTTCTTCCCCTTCCCCCCCTCTTCTTCCCCCTCCCCCCTCTTCTTCCCCCTCCCCCTCTTCTTCCCCCTTCCCCCCTCTTCTTCCCCCTCCCCCTCTTCTTCCCCCTTCCCCTCTTCTTCCCCCTCCCCCCTCTTCTTCCCCCTCCCCCTCTTCTTCCCCCTCCCCCTTCCCCCCTTCCCCCCTCCCCTATCGTTATCAGTACCTCAGTCAACACATTTGGCCACGTTCACAAAGCCTGAGATAACGTAAACAAGCTTATCTATTATCTGATTGGTTGGAATATACTGACCTACTAGGTGATTGGTTAATTGGTATCCTTATAACCTTCCTATTGGTTGAAATATATGCTCCTAGTATGTGATTGGTTGATTGGTATCCTTATAAGCTTCCTATTGGTTGAAATATATGCTCCTAGTATGTGATTGGTTGACTGATATCCTCTTAGACTTCTTTGTTGTTGGAATATACATAACTCCCTTGTGATTGGTTGCTCGATATCTTCGCTACCATCTGATTGGTTATATAATATTGCCACTTCCATCTAATTGGTTAGATAATACCCCTACTGTCATGTAATTGGTTGAAACGGTGAGACGCTACATTACTCCTTTCTCATTGGTCGGATAAAACTCCTTCTACCATCTAATTGGGTACAATATCCCCGGTGCCATCTAATTGGCTGAACAATACGTAACTCCGATCTCATTTGTCGAACATTTCCACTGCCTTCTAATTGGTTTGGGAATATATCCACTCTCACCTGATTGGCTACAAGACCAAACTGGATTATACCGTTCCGTCCGTCCGTCCGTCTGTCCGTCCGTCTTGTTACGTTAGGTGACGTTAGAGGAAGCTGTGGGTGTGGTCATAGGTGTGGTTTGGGATGTGGGTGTAAGAACCTAAGTATGTTGGTGTGGTCACATATGTGGATTTGGATCCAGTAAGCTGAATGTACAGTATATGGTGACAGGTGTGGATGTGTTCTCAGGTGTGTGTGGTGAAACTGTGGGATAGGTGTGTGAGTACAGGTGTAGGTGAGGAAAGTGTGTACAGGTGTGTGTTTGTTTGTTTGTTTACTGCACTGAATACATTCGTTATGGTATGATTCAGTGGATTGGTTTGTATATCTTATTGTTGTTGTTCTTCTTGTTCTTCTTCTTGTTGTTCTTCTTCTTGTTCTTCTTCTTCATGCTCATGTTCTTCTTGTTCTTGTTCTTGTTGTTGTTGTTGGTGTTGTTGTTCTTCTTCTTATTCTTCTTCTTCATGCTCATGTTCTTCTTGTTCTTCTTGTTCTTGTTGATCCTGTTGTTGTTGTTCTTGTTGTTGTTGTTGTTGTTCTTGTTCTTGTTCTTCTTCTTGTTCTTCTTCTTCTCCTTCTTCTTGTTCTTCTTGTTCTTCTTGTTCTTCTTCTTGTTCGCCTTCTTGTTCTTCTTCTTCTTGTTCTTCTTGTTCTTCTTGTTCTTCTTCTTGTACTTCTTGTTCTTGTTCTTCTTGTTCTTGTTCTTCTTGTTCTTCTTGTTCTTCTTCTTGTTCTTCTTCATGCTCATGTTGTTGTTGTTGTTGTTGTTGTTGTTGTTCTTCTTCTTCTTCTTCTTCTTGAATTGAATTTGAATTGAAACAGTTTATTTACCCCTAAATCACAGATACACAGTGGATAATAATAACAATATTAACATGGCTGAGACAGTTGAGAACCTGAGCTCTCGTTAAGACACCTGATATATACTGTACATTTATCTCAAGGAAGTATTATGTAACATTTAGTATCATCTTCTTTCTAATTTATTTCGTTTTCTGTCATATTTTCTTCTCTTTTTTCTATCCGTCTCTCTCTTTCCTTCCTCCCTCCTTCACCCCCTTATCCCCCCTTCCTCCCTCCCTCACCCCCTTATCCCCCCTTCCTCCCTCCCTCACCCCCCCTCTCTCACCCCCTCCCTTACCCCCCCCTCCTCCTACCTACCTTCCTCCCTTCATTATTCCTCAGATATATATCAGGTAATTCTCTTTGACCTCCACTTACATCGTTACCTCTACCTCTTAATTACCTCACGTCTGATTACCTTAGTTTAATATGCAAATGTCGTACTGCTCGTCAGGTGATGGCCAGACCCAATCAAGACCTGTGCTTGTGTTTTGGGTCAACTTTGGTGCTGAAATACAAGGAAGGGAAGGTTTCTAATTGTTTTTTTTTTTATATTTTATTGACGTTTTCTACAGATCGATCAGTAAGAGAAGATTTTTGTGGGTTTTTAAATTTGTATTGAATTTTTCGTCGTTATTATATGTAAATTAGTGAAGGGAAGGTTTCTAATCTTCTATGCACCTATTTTATGATATAGACATTAGTGGGTGAGGTTTCTAAAGTTATCTTCGTTGTGTGGTTTCTAATTTTTGGTTATATAGGAGAAAGGGAAAGAAGGAAGGGGGAGAGAGGGAGTAGGAGGAGGAGAAAGGGAAGAAGAAGGGGAGAGAGGGAGTAGTAGGAGGAAGAAAAGAGGGAATGGGAGGAGAAGGAGGTGGGGAAAGAGAAGAATGAAGAGGGCGAGGAGGAGTAGGAAAGGTGGGAGGAGAAGGAGGTGGGGAAAGAGAAGAATGAAGAGGGCGAGGAGGAGGAGGATAGGTGGGAGGAGAAGGAGAAGCAGAGGGTGAGGGGGAGGACATACACACATACACAAACGTACATAAAAACGCACACAGTGTTCGTTCAGAAATCATCTTACACTTACAGTCACGAGATAACTAGTGCACATGAGACTCCCCATCCAGCTGTAGTTGCCAGATACGACAACCACAGTATTACCTCAATGTACGACCCATATGATACGACTCACACGATACGAACCTCATTGTACGACCCAAACGATACGACTACAAAATTAGAAGAAAAAAAATTAAGATAAAAAATTTTTAAAACTACCAAAAAAATCACAAAAAATATAAAAATCTCTTAAAACTCGTTTGATATACTCGTTTGGAGAGCTGAGGTGGTGAGGGCTGTTTCGTGGGGGGCGAGGGCTGTTTCGTGGGGGCGAGGGCTGTTTCGTGGGGGGCGAGGGCTGTTTCGTGGGGGGCGAGGGCTGTTTCGTGGGGGCGAGGGCTGTTTCGTGGGGGGCGAGGGCTGTTTCGTGGGGGCGAGGGCTGTTTCGTGGGGGCTGTAATTGTGGTGGTGAGGGCTGTTTCGTGGGGGGCGAGGGCTGTTTCGTGGGGGCGAGGGCTGTTTCGTGGGGGCGAGGGCTGTTTCGTGGGGGCTGTAATTGTGGTGGTGAGGGCTGTTTCGTGGGGGGCGAGGGCTGTTTCGTGGGGGCGAGGGCTGTTTCGTGGGGGCGAGGGCTGTTTCGTGGGGGCTGTAATTGTGGTGGTGAGGGCTGTTTCGTGGGGGCTGTAATTGCGTGCGAACTCTCATATGGCGTTAACGAAGGGGGATATAGAGGTGTGTGTGTGGGGGGGGGGGGAGGGGGAGTGGTTAGATGGTGGGGTGGGGAGGTAGAGTGGGGTCGGGTGGTGTGGGGAGGTAGGGTGGGGGGAGGTGTTGTTAGGTGTGTGTGTGTGGGGGGGGGTGGTGGGGGGGGGGGGGGAAGGGGTTGTTGTGTTATATAGGACAGCTGTACGTGGATGGGGTCAGTGTAGCTGGAGAGAGACATTGGTGATCAGAGGGCCAGTGAGTGCCTCTTGGTTAGGTTAGGTTTAGTGAGTGCCTCTTGGTTAGGTTAGGTTTAGTGAGTGCCTCTTGGTTAGGTTAGGTTTAGTGAGTGCCTCTTCATACTAGGGAAAGAATGTCATGCTGAGGGGAAAAATTTGATACTAGGGAAAAAAAATATTAAACTAGGGAAAATTATCACGCTGATGAACAATAATAGACTAGGGAAGAATATTAAGCTAGGGAAAAATGCTAGGGAAATTATATTACATAATGATTAAGCTCTGAAATTTCTGATGGCGAACCAAACTGGTTTAATCAACATTACTCCGGGATTTTATTTTCGTTGTACATCCACGAGGAATATCCCTGTTATCTGGGGAATACTGAGTGGGCTGTTGAGGTGGTGGGGAAAACTGGGGAAGATTAGGGATGGATTGGCGTGATAGGGGAAGAGGGACCGTGTTGGGGGAGGTTGGGTCTTGCTGGGGGAGGTTGGGTCTTGCTGGGGGAGGTTGGGTCTTGCTGGGGAAGGTTGGGTCTTGCTGGGAGAGGTTGGGTCGTGTTGGGGGAGGTTGGGTCTTGTTGGGGGAGGTTGGGTCTTGCTGGGAGAGGTTGGGTCGTGCTGGGGGAGGTTGGGTCGTGCTGGGGGAGGTTGGGTCTTGCTGTGGGAGGTTGGGTCTTGTTGGGGGAGGTTGGGTCGTGCTGGGGGAGGTTGGGCCGTGTTTGAGGAGGCTGGGTCCTGTTGGAGGCTGGGCCGTGTTGGGGGAGGCTGGGCCGTGTTGGGGGAGGCTGAACCGTGCTGGGGGAGGCTGTGGTAGCGGAAGGAAATACATGTGAGTGGAATGTTTAATTAGGCAGCGAGAATAACATTGTAACTTACTGCTCTCTCTCTCTCTCTCTCTCTCTCTCTCTCTCTCTCTCTCTCTCTCTCTCTCTCTCTCTCTCTCTCTCTCTTACCCTAATCCCCTTCCCTCTCCTCACCCCCAATTCCCTCCCTCCTTCCTGACCCTCACCTTCCCCTCCTTCCCCTACTGACCTTCCCTTATCCCCCTACCCCCCCTTATCCATCCAACCCCCCCCCTCACCCCCCCCCCCCCAGGTTCCCTAGCGTGACCAAATCTAATTTAAAACGTAAGAAGATTCTCCCCACACCCCCTACCCCACCCTGAGACATGGGGAGGGGGGTGACTTATGTACTCTGGAGAATAATACTACTCAAGTCTCCTCTGATTAGACTCTGAGGGTGATAGTACTCTGTCTTGATGATTGATGTACTTTAATGTACTCGGATGTACTCTTTAGAGGTGAGGAGCACAGTCTAATGGTCAATAATGTACTCAAGGCAAGGGGGGGGGGGGTTGTGAGGCCTCATTGTGTACTTAGATGTACTCAATCAGTCAGTCAGTCTTGGCTAGATGGTACACAGTCATGGGTGACAGGTTCGACCAGTCAGCCACCCAATCAGTCAACAAATCAGTCAGTCAGTCAATTTTTTTCCTTTGTCTTGCCTAGGTGGTACACAGTCAGGACAGGCACGTTCAAGACCCACCAATTAGCAATGCTTCCTTAATGAGGTTGTCAGGAGGCCACACATTCTTCCGTGTCCTCTCTCTCTCTCTCTCTCTCTCTCTCTCTCTCTCTCTCTCTCTCTCTCTCTCTCTCTCTCTTTTGCCGTGTGGAGTAAATGTTGTGTTTTCATTTGTTTTGTTTGGGTGATGTGTTTTAAATGTGTTTGTGTTGTGTTTTGTGGTATTTGGGCTTTTTGTATGTGTGTTTTTTTTTACATTTATTAACGTGTTTTAAATTCTTTGTCTGTGTGTGTGTGTGTGTGTGTGTGTGTGTGTACGTGCTGCGTGTGTCTGTGTGTGTGTGTGTGTGTGCTTGGGGAGGAAATGTTGATATCTTTTTACCAACCTTTGAACGTATGTATTTCTCGACTAATATACCATGGATAAATACATACATATGCATGAATCTATGTATACACAGCATTAAACTAATTCATACTTACCCAAATTCTGAATATATCAAGTTAGTGGAATTCGCTATTTAACATACAGGATGAAGCATCAGTTTCCAAGTCGTAATTTCCCCTTAATGTTATTGGCCAGTTGTGTGGGACGTAAACAGGAAACCGATACTTAATTGAACCAGGTCTCAGTTAACTTAGGAATCTTACCGACTTGAATAAAAAAATAACTGGAGTCTTTAGTCTTTATCTACGAGTCCACTTATTTTATTGTAATTTACGATACATTCTGTGATTTGATTTACGGTTTAGTTCATGGGTTTGAAAATGGTGCTGGGAGTTATGGCCTTGGCCCCTCTGCCCATCCCGTGACCTGAGAGAACTTTATGGGGATTATATATGAACTTAGTAAGGACTTAACCTCCCCCCCCCCCCCCAATGGCTCATACGGGATTGGTAATAGGCATGATCCGATTATATGAACCAGGGGATGGACCTATTATATGTACTAGGAAAGACAGACGAATATGTAGAGGACTGAAGCCAACACCGTTCGTAAACATTGAATCCGACTTGATCCGACTGCAGGCGAACGCACACATGTGGACTTAAGTTCAGCAGTTGTGTTTGAATAGACTTTTTGATTGAAAAATTATCTGTAAAAGTTATTCATATCTCCAGCAAGCACCTTGACCTCCCTGACTCTCGGTGCGTTTGTTTGCCGAGTTAAG
Organism: Homarus gammarus; assembly: GCA_958450375.1. Taxonomy (NCBI): domain Eukaryota; kingdom Metazoa; phylum Arthropoda; class Malacostraca; order Decapoda; family Nephropidae; genus Homarus; species Homarus gammarus. The sequence goes on along the minus strand of CAUDMG010000657.1, from coordinate 77,714 downwards.
TCAGGAGTGTTGAGAAATAAATATTATTCTCATTTTCTTATCTTCACTATCTCTCTCTTCGTGTTTTTCTTTTTTTTTCAGTTTTCTTTATCATTTTACCAGTTTATTAGCCATTAAGGCAGTTGGTTTGTTCTTTGTAACTTTTTTATGAATTTAATTGTCAATTCTTAGTATAGGAGGAAACGACGTTGGGAAACTGTGATATTTTGTTGCGACACATTATATAACACCATACTCGCGTCCGTCCAGGGCCTGCAGGACTTGAACCTAGGATATAGTGAAGAGATACACTCGTTGCCACTTTCTTCTTTCCTTATTTATTGCACGTGGTGTTATAGGTGTGTGTGTGTGTGTGTGTGTGTGTGTGTGTGTGTGTGTGTGTGTGTGTGTTTGGTGTGTGTGTATGTGTGTGTGTGTGTGTGTGTGTGTGTGTGCTCTACTAAACCCCATACCACCACGACTCCCCCACCACCAGCACCATTCCCATCCCCTCCCCCCCCCCCACTACCACCCCCTCCAGGGTTGAGTTACGCAATTAGCTGCAAATAACATCCTGGTGTCGGTAGTTGCCAGCCTGGGAGTGCCTCACACACGCACACACATGTATCCAAAATTCTGAATCGTATTTGGTGATGTGAGAATATATCTAACTGGCTCACGTAACCTACAGCAAGATACAGGAATAACTCAGAAAATCGTAGGTTCAATAATTCTCGTAAGTGGTGATGTAGGAACGTATATATTCACCTAACCTAACCCTATGACTCATAACTGTATTCTCAAAATATCGGCGGTAATTTGTATTCAATTTAACTATATGTAAAAGGAACGCCATCTAAGTTATGGTAGAGACTCGCTGCAATTTCGATGTCATTTTGCAATCTGTTCGTTAAGTAGGTCAATCACGTGCTCAAATTACCAGTCAGGAAGAAGTTCAGTCAATAGGAAACCTAGTGAATGAATCATTGGTGCCGTGGCTTTTGTAAATATATATATCGCCTGCCGTTATATCTTACCCTGGCAACGTAATGTTAGGTAAGGATATTAAGCGAAAATATTTATATACAATTACCGATAAAGAGATTAAGAATGATGTTTGTATTTTGTTGTTTTGATGTTTTATAAATAGCCAAGCCACCCCCTCCCCCCCGCCTCTTGATTGCTATGTTATTTGTTATGTGGATTCGTTTGTTTACGGGTTCGCTCGAGTGTTTACTGAACGTCGTACCTGAGCGGAGAGTTATCGTTCCTAAGAGGCTCTGTCGTACACCCCTCACCTCATTTCTCTTTACTTTCATTTTTAATTCTGTCATTTATTCCCTTTATGTTATTTCTTTATTCTCGTTTTCTCTTTAATGCTTTCACTGACTTTCCTCTTCTCCTTTCCAGTGCCTTTTACCTCCTCTCCTCTCCTATTTTCTTTATTATACTGTTTTATCATCACCATTACATCTTCCCTTCTTTTGTATTGTTTTTAATCTTTCCTACTTCACTACTCACCCTTTCCCTTGTCTTCCTTACCTTCTCTCTTCTCTTCCCTCTCTTTCTCCTTCTCCACTCAACCTCCTCTCCTCCACACCCCCCCTTAACCATTTCTCCTCTCCTCCTCTCCCTTTTCCCTCTTCTCCCCATACCACCCCTTCCTCTTCTTCCCATTCCTTCCTCTCCCCAAATCCTCTCATCCCCCCTTCTTTTCCCCCTCTCTCCCCTCCTCTTCTTCCCACATCTCCCCCTCTCAAAATACTCTTCTCCCTCTTCCCCCCTCCTCTTCCCTCTTCCTCGTCTCCCCTCCTAAATGTTATTCCCTAGGGGGGAGGAGGAAGGGGAAGGGAGGAGAGGAGAGAGAGGAAAAGCTACCATGGAAATCACACATTCGGGTTGGCTATACGGTGTTGATAACTGTGTTGCCTTATCGTCAGTTCATCCTGTTCATGTGAGGGTGAGGGGAAGTGATGGGGGGAAGGGGAAGTGATGGGGGGAAGGGGAAGTGATGTGGTGAGGGGGGGTGGTGGAGGATAGTGAAGGGAAAGTAATGGGGTGAAGGAAGAGTCGAGAAGAATATGGTGTGAGGTGTGATATATTTTATACACTCTCTCTCTCTCTCTCTCTCTCTCTCTCTCTCTCTCTCTCTCTCTCTCTCTCTCTCTCTCTCTCTCAAAAAAGAGCAGTTTCACGGACTTACGTATAACAAGATCCATATGATAAACTTTTGGGCCAAATTTCGTCAAAATTACCCAACTATTGCCATGGTAATGCTTCGCTCAGTGTGTAAAGAAAACGGTGACGTGAGACAGTTTCCAGCGATGACTATTACTATTTCTACTACCGATACAGTACACAAACATTAATTTACAGCAAACAGCATCATCAATTACATTAATTACATATCAATACTAAATAAATGCTATTCATATTTACTTATTTATTTATAATTTTAATTAACTTATAGATACATTAACGTTAATTAATTCCTCTTAGTAATTAACTCAGGAAATAATCTTAATTCCCTTAAATTCTGAAATATAAAATAAAAAAAATCTTATCTATTTAATTTCTATGAAAGATAAAAATTCATGAAAATTTCAATATCATTTATTCTCGTAAAATACACACGAGTGAATATAAATTCCCCTGTGTGTGTGTGTGTGTGTGTGTGTGTGTGTGTGTGTGTGTGTGTGTGTGTGTGTTTCTGTGTCGTGTGTGTGTGTGTGTGTGTGTGTGTGTGTGTGTGTGTTTCTGTGTCGTGTGTGTATGCATAAATGTTTGCATGTGTATGTATGTATATTGTATTGGTAATGGTAGTAGTAGTTTCAGTAGTATAGGTAGAATTAGTAATAGCAACAGTAGCAATAGTAGAAATAGAAGTAATAGTAGATAGTAGTCGTAGTATAGGTAGAATTAGTAGAAATAATAATAGTAGTAGTAGTAGTAGTAGTCGTTATAGTCGTAGTAGTAGTAGTAGAATGAACAGCACAAACAGATGTAGAATATACAGGTGTGTCAAAAGTCATTAACTAGTTATCAAAGGGTTAATTAATGAGGCACATGATGACCTGTAGTATGACCCTGTTACCTGTTGGGTGTACCTGTACCTGGTGGGTGTACCTGTACCTGTTACCTGGTGGAAATATACTGTACCTCGGCTTGTGATTTTAACATTCAATCAGACTCAACGAACAAAACATCTATCCTCTTATCTGTTATCAGCCGATGTGGTGATAAATTATCTTACGTGTCTCTCTCCCTCGACCGTGCAAAGATAACATGTTATTTTGTTTCCTTCCACAGGAGTCGAGGATGGTACGGTGACAAGACCTGGGTGTTAAGACTTTTCCTTACCGTGGCCAGGGGGCTTACCGGCTTGAAAATCATTACGACACGCCCAGGAGGGAAGATAGTCGTCCAGGGGGATAGATAGTCGTCCAGGGGGATAGATAGTCGTCCAGGGGGATAGATAGTCGTCCAGGGGGAAAAGATAAATCACAAGGAAATATTATTTTTAGTAAATATAGGAAAGAAAAAGTCGACACCTCACCCGTTAAGATGGTGTTCCTAAAGACGATGTTGATGAGGCGCCGCGGAGTTATCCTGAAGCTGGTAGTGACGCTCCCTGCACTCTGGTTACTCATCAGTCTCGTCACCCTCTCGGAGAAGACAGACAAGAATGACGGCATGGATCTCCCTCCTGCCGTCAGAGTCAGAGACAACCAACAACAACAACAACAACAACAACAGCAACAACAACAGCAGCAACAACAACAACAACAGTTTCAGGACGCGAGAGATAATAAAATCCTGAAGGTGGATAGCCTGAAGGACCTGGAGGATCGTCTTGACAGGCCCCAGCCGCCTCCACCCGTCAAAGTTCACAAACCTGAAGTTAAACTCACCAGCAAGACACAGGAGCCGCATGAGGTGAGTCCACAGGTGTAACAGACTCTCCTTCCTCATTAGTAAGGTAGCTCAGGTGTGCTATTTGAGGATCACCTGATGATTAACTCCCCCAGCTTATTACACCGTAGAGGGGTCAGGGTAGGTTAGGTCAGGTTAGGTTAGGTTAGGTTAGGTCAGGTTAGATTAGATTATCAATAGAATGGCTAGGTTAGGTTAACACTAGAACATTTAATCTTAAAGTGAAATAAAATTAAGGGCCTAATCTTCAGGTGAACTATATTTAATTCTAGGTGGTCTCAGAACACCTGCTGAGAGATACGAAACTACTGAAGGGTAATGAATCCTGAGAAGGTGTCCCAGGGAGTTAAGGGGAGTAGCAGGTCTTAGAAACTCGCTGATTGGTTAAGAGGATGAGTCACAAGTTCATTGATTGGTTAAGGGGACGAGTCACAAGTTCATTGATTGGTTAAGGGGTCGAGGCACAAGTTCATTGATTGGTTAGATTACATGTGATAGATATTATTATTATTGTGTATCCCTCCTCTCTCTCTCTCTCTCTCTCTCTCTCTCTCTCTCTCTCTCTCTCTCTCTCTCTCTCTCTCTCTCTCTCTCTCTCTCTCTCTCTCTCTCTCTCTCTCTCCCTCACTAAACATTCCCTCTCATACTCCCTTTCCCACCTCCCTCCCTCTCTCCCACAACTCAATCTCTCCCTCACTCTCCTGCAGATACACGCAGAACAGGGCGTCCTGCTCCCTCCCCAGGAACCCAATGGCCCTGGGGAGATGGGTAAGCCTGTGGCACTACCCAAAGACCTTGACCCTGAGGTGAAGAAGAAGGTGGATGAAGGCTGGAAGAACAACGCTTTCAACCAATACGTCTCTGATATGATCTCCGTGCATAGAACCTTACCGGACCCGCGCGACGAATGGTGAGCTTACCTGTGTTTACCTGGAGTGTAATTAAGGGGTTAAGGAGGAGGGTACTTTGAGTTTACCTGAGTTTACCTGTGTTTGGTTTACCTGGGGTGTAATTAAGGGGTTAAGGAGGAGGGTATCTTTAGTTTACTTTGAGTTTACCTGAGTTTACCTGTGTTTGGTTTACCTGGGGTGTAATTAAGGGGTTAAGGAGGAGGGTATCTTTAGTTTACTTTGAGTTTACCTGAGTTTACCTGTGTTTGGTTTACCTGGGGTGTAATTAAGGGGTTAAGGAGGAGGGTATCTTTAGTTTACTTTGAGTTTACCTGTGTTTACCTGGCGTTAATTATATATAGTTTACTTGAGTTTAATTAAGGGGTTAACTGGAGGCTACCTAACTTTACCTGGAGTTTACCTGGAGTTTCACGTGGAAGCTAGATTGAGTTCAATTGGAGTACTGGTTGATACTCTTGTCTATTAGTTTACATTGGTCTCTCTCTCTCTCTCTCTCTCTCTCTCTCTCTCTCTCTCTCTCTCTCTCTCTCTCTCTCTCTCTCTCTCTCTCTCTCTCTCTCTCTCTCTCTCTTCCCCCCAGGCTAAGGGGAAGTTTATCAGGCAGTAAGACATGTCCAGGGAGCTGGGGAGTTTGACGTAATGGTGGGGAAGAGCTCTGACTACCTCCCCAGCATACTAAGTGATGTGTGTGTGTGTGTGTTGGTTGGTTAATCCTCCCCTGCTTCCGACCTTCCCCTCCCTCCCTTCCTCCCCTTTCTCTCTCCTCCCCACCTCTCCCCTCACCCCCCCCCCCTCCTCAAGTAAATCTCACCTCGGTTAGTTAAAGAACACGAACTTCACTCGAACGTAAATTACAATCTGTTTGTTTGTTTGTTTACCTGACTTTTTTTTTGTTTGTTTTCTTTCGTGTGTCAATAAACAGCTGAAGTGAGGCTCAGCTAAATAGAGTGTGGTTAGTGTGTGTGTTTGGCGGTGTTTGTCTGTCTGTCTGTCTAATTTATGGGTGTGTTTGTTTTTCTTTTGTCTGTTTGTCTGGTTTTATAGATGTTTTTGTTAATGTTTGTTTGTTTGTAATTATTTTGTGTTTGTTGTTTGTGTTTTAAAGTATTTTATTTTGTCTTTGTTTTGTGGATCTATCTCTCACTCCCTCTAATCTATCTCCCACTCCCTCCAATCTATCTCCCACTCCCTCCAATCTATCTCTCACTCCCTCCAATCTATCTCTCACTCCCTCCAATCTATCTCTCACTCCCTCTAATCTATCTCTCACTCTCTCTAATCTATCTCTCACTCCCTCCAATCTATCTCTCACTCCCTCCAATCTATCTCTCACTCCCTCTAATCTATCTCTCACTCCCTCCAATCTATCTCTCACTCCCTCCAATCTATCTCTCACTCCCTCCAATCTATCTCTCACTCCCTCCAATCTATCTCTCACCCTTTTTAATCTATCTCTTAACTCTTCCAAGGTCTCGTGACTGTCTCTAGGGTATCTCGCGGTCTCTCTCTTGTCTCCTCCACGTCTCTCACTATCTCTCACTGTCTCTCACTATCTCTCACTGTCTCTCATTATCTCTCATGCCTCACTAATTTTCCCCGCGGATGTTGTCATGTTGCCAGATTATTTACCTCTGCAATATATACACTGTGACTTAAACCCTTTGAATCATCCATCCATCCATCCATCCATCCACCCATCCAACCATCCATCCATCCGCTTATCCAACCATCCATCCACCCATCCAACCAACCATCCATCCATCCGCTTATCCAACCATCCATCCACCCATCCAACCATCCATCCATCCGCTTATCCATCCATCCTTCCATCCACCCATCCGCTCATCCAGCCATCCAACCACCCACTCATCCATCCATCCACCCATCCGCTCATCCAGCCATCCAACCACCCACTCATCCATCCATCCATCCATCCTTCCATCCGCTCATCCACCCATCCATCCATTCATCCAACCAACCAGCCAACCATCCATCCATCCTTCCATCCGCTCATCCAGCCATCCAACCACCCACTCATCCATCCATCCTTCCATCCGCTCATCCACCCATCCATCCATTCATCCAACCAACCAACCAACCAACCAACCATCCATCCATCCATCCATCCATCCATCCAACCACCCACTCAGCCATCCATCTGTATATAGACAAGCTCTCAGTAATGGCATTTTACCTTTCTTGTCTTGATCTCCAGCGTTTGATTCACAGCGTTTGTGTTTCCCATGAATACCTGAGTGGGGTGCTGAGGGAACTGGCTGAGTGGGGTGCTGAGGGAACTGGCGGAGGGAACTGACGGAGGGAAGGTCAAAGCATTTTTGTGTTGGGGAAAATTTCACCAAGGGATGAATTTGTGTGTCAGGTCGTGCCAAGAGCAGCAGAAATTGTGGAGCTGAATGCATTGGTTGAGCTGAGATTCGTTGCTTTGGTGGTGGTAGAGGTATAGGAGTTTGTGGTTCTAGATGGTGGTAGAGGTATAGGATTTTGCTGTCCTAAATGGTGGCATAGGTGGGATTTTGCTGTCCTAAATGGTGGTAGAGGTATGGGATTTTGCTGTCCTAAATGGTGGCATAGGTGGGATTTTGCTGTCCTAAATGGTGGCATAGGTGGGATTTTGCTGTCCTAAATGGTGGCATAGGTGGGATTTTGCTGTCCTAAATGGTGGCATAGGTGGGATTTTGCTGTCCTAAATGGTGGTATAGGTGGGATTTTGCTCTCCTAAATGGTGGCATAGATGGAATTTTGCTGTCCTAAATGGTGGCATAGGTGGGATTTTGCTGTCCTAAATGGTGGCATAGGTGGGATTTTGTGGTTCTAAATGGTGGCATAGGTGGGATTTTGCTGTCCTAAATGGTGGCATAGGTGGGATTTTGCTGTCCTAAATGGTGGCATAGGTGGGATTTTGCTGTCCTAAATGGTGGTATAGGTGGGATTTTGCTCTCCTAAATGGTGGCATAGATGGAATTTTGCTGTCCTAAATGGTGGCATAGGTGGGATTTTGCTGTCCTAAATGGTGGCGTAGGTGGGATTTTGCTGTCCTAAATGGTGGCATAGGTGGGATTTTGCTGTCCTAAATGGTGGTAGAGGTATGGGATTTTGCTGTCCTAAATGGTGGCATAGGTGGGATTTTGCTGTCCTAAATGGTGGCAGAGGTGGGATTTTGCTGTCCTAAATGGTGGCATAGGTGGGATTTTGCTGTCCTAAATGGTGGCATAGGTGGGATTTTGCTGTCCTAAATGGTGGCATAGGTGGGATTTTGCTGTCCTAAATGGTGGTATAGGTGGGATTTTGCTCTCCTAAATGGTGGCATAGATGGAATTTTGCTGTCCTAAATGGTGGCATAGGTGGGATTTTGCTGTCCTAAATGGTGGCATAGGTGGGATTTTGCTGTCCTAAATGGTGGTAGAGGTATGGGATTTTGCTGTCCTAAATGGTGGCATAGGTGGGATTTTGCTGTCCTAAATGGTGGCATAGGTGGGATTTTGCTGTCCTAAATGGTGGTATAGGTGGGATTTTGCTCTCCTAAATGGTGGCATAGATGGAATTTTGCTGTCCTAAATGGTGGCATAGGTGGGATTTTGCTCTCCTAAATGGTGGCATAGGTGGGATTTTGTGCAAACTTTGAGATAAGGAATGGACAAATGGGGAGAGAGAAGGGGAGAAGAAAAGGAAAGAGAAAGAAGATAAACAAAGAGGAGAGAAAGAAAGCGGTAGAGAGAGAGTCATTTGCAAGTCTGGGCTGGAAAGTCTCTGAGGATCACGCTTTAATCTTTTTACTCTCAGGGAAAGAATAAGAGAAATGCATCTTGTTATTGTGTTGTCTCGGTTACCCTCAATCCTGACGACATTGTGGCCATTATTTTTACGTCTTAAGTAAGCCAGTTAGTGACGTTCCAACATCAACAAGTTAAGGAAGACAGGTAAATTAACTGCCAAGGGCTCTGAGAATCTATCTTTTGTCGTTCAAATTTATGGGAAGCAGTTACACACTTTCTCACTCTAGTAGTTAAATGAGGATAATTGACTTCCAAAGAGTATCTATATTTGTGTCCTAATTTAAGGAAACCAACTACGATCTTTCTCACTTGGTGTCTTAAAGGAGGTGAGAAATTAATGTTCCTACCTTTGAGAAATCCATTTTTGGGGTCTTGAGGAACTCAGTTACAAGCTTTCTCACTTTAACAATTAGGAGGAAAAATTAACTGTTCATTGGTCCAGTTAGCCAGTTTAAACCCCTCTTACTTAAACAGTTACTGAGATGGAAAAGGACATACGATCCTTTGAGAATGTATCTTAAATGGGTCTTAAGTTATCTGAAATACCAGTCAGGGAGAAAAACTTAACCTAAGACCATTTGAGAATCCATCTCTGTGTGTGTTAAGTAAACCTATTAGAAAACGTCAGCTGAAAAAGAGAAGAAAGAAGCAAATTCGAACCTTTGAGAGTCTTTCTTTTTCTCTCAACCTAACCTAACCTAACCTAACCTAAACTAACCTAACCATATATCAACCTTAAAGAGATAAATAAAATACGAACCTTTGAGAGTCTTTCTTTTTCTCTCAACCTAACCTAACCTAACCTAACCTAACCTAGCCTAACCTAAACTAACCTAACCATATATCAACCTTAAAGAGATAAATAAAATACGAACCTTTGAGAGTCTTTCTTTTTCTCTCAACCTAACCTAACCTAAACTAACCTAACCTAAACTAACCTAACCTAACCTAAACTAACCTAACCTAACCTAACCTAAACTAAAACTAACCTAACCATATATCAACCTTAAAGAGATAAACAAAATACGTACCTTTGAGAATCCACCACTGTGTCATCGCCAAAGTCAACTAACTCGGCGAATCAGCATAGAGTAAAATTAAGAATCTTCGCACTGATTGACAAGTCCCCGGGAGGCCATAAAGAAAGTCTTGCTGAATTGACCCGAAAGTTCCATTGGCAATATCGCAAACTTTCTGCCATTCGAGTTACTTAAATCAACCAAAAGTTATTTCTCCATTTTCCGACTTTGAAGGCTCTGGAGTGCAGCTGTGCATTATTGACCAAGTTTCCCCTAAACCGCATTCCACCCCACAAAGTTTTCCCTCGCTACGGCCTTCTGCTGTACCGTGCTGTGTTGAGATGGGCTGCTGTACCGTACTGTGGTGTGTCGGGCTGCTGTACCGTGCTGTGTTGAGGTGGGCTACTGTACCGTACTGTGGTGTGTTGGGCTGCTGTACCGTGCTGTGTTGAGGTGGGCTGCTGTACCGTGTTGTTTTGAGGTGGGCTGCTGTACCGTGTTGTTTTGAGGTGGGCTGCTGTACCATGTTGTTTTGAGGTGGGCTGCTGTACCGTCGCTGTGTTGAGATGGGCTACTGTACCGTACTGTGGTGTGTTGGGCTACTTTACCGTACTGTGGTGTGTTGGGCTACTGTACCGTGCTGTGTTGAGGTGGGCTGCTGTACCGTGTTGTTTTGAGGTGGGCTGCTGTACCGTCGCTGCTGTAACTTTACGACTGGCAGTAAAATTATTACGTTTATTAAATATTTGTTGTGGCTTGTAGCTCCCCCCTCCCTCCCCCCTTCTCCCCCTTACTCCCTTCCAACCCCTTCTCTCCCCCATCCCTTTCTCCCTCTTCTCACTCCCCTTCACTCCCTCCTATCACTCCCTCCTTCCCCTTACTTCTTCCTCTCTCTTACTCCCCCCCTTTACTCCCCCTTCCCGCCTTTGCTCCCTCTGTCATATGTGTGAACACCTGTATAATGACACACACACACACACACACACACACACACACACACACACACACGGGTTTGTGGATATATGGGCAATAAATAACGTTTATTAATTACACGTACAAGTATATAGCTTAGTTTCTGAAGTTGGGTGGCGTTGGGTGGCATGGGGTGGCGTTGGGTGGGGTCAAGGTGCTCACAAATTGCTTCATCACAGCTTCTCATGCCACCCACATTATCCCTTTGGTTTATATTCAGGTCAAGTCGCCGCCCTCACCTGCGTTAATACCCTCAGGCACTTGGACGATACCTGTTGATACCTGAAGTAATTAACGATACCTGTTGATACCTGAAGTAATTAACGATACCTGTTGATACCTGAAGTAATTAACGATACCTGTTGATACCTGAAGTAATTAACGATACCTGTTGATACCTGAAGTAATTAACGATATCTGTTGATACCTGATTTAATAGGGTTAGATTAAGTTCGGTTTACATTGAGGTGTTTAATCCTCAGGTCAAATAAACTTAGCTTCTTAATACCCACGAAATCCTTAGTATATTACCTGAACTAATTAACAAATCATATTTTACCTGATGTAATTAAGAATACCTGTACGATACCTGGTATATTACGTAGTATGTGTTGATGATAATAATACACCTGTTCTCTCCATTAATGTATTCATCAATGTCCCCTTTTTTGACAATTGTGTCTAGTAATTGCATAGTAATCAGCAAAGCTATTTTTAATGAATTGTGTGGACGAAACAGGAATTTAAATGAGCACTTTGGTATCAGTGCTTTGTAAAATGTAATCGTATTCATGCGAGCAGTAGGTAAAATGATCTGGCATTGTCGGGATGAATAACTGCTGAATAACTACTGAATAACTGCTGAATAACTGCTGAATAACTACTGAATAACTGTTGAATAAAGAATGTTAATGTGTTATGTGTATCTGGTCACTCGTGGAGTTATCATCGTAAGTTGCCAATGTTTGTCAAGGTTGTCAGATCCCCCACCCCGCCGCAGTCAAATCCCCCACCCCGCCGCAGTCAAATTCCCCCTCCCCGCCACAGTCAAGGTCGGGGCGTGCGGCAAGGTGGTCGGGGCGTGCGGCAAGGTGGTCGGGACGTGCGGCAAGGTGGTCGGGGCGTGCGGCAAGGTGGTCGGGGCGTGCGGCAAGGTGGTCGGGACGTGCGGCAAGGTGGTCGGGGCGTGCGGCAAGGTGGTCGGGACGTACGGCAAGGTGGTCGGGGCGTGCGGCAAGGTAATCGGGGCCCCCACCTCCCACACTCCTCCACCCAGATTTAAAACGATAGAAAATCGAAAAAAATAAATGTTCCATCGGACGAAATGACATTGAATGACTTTCTTCTTATAAAACGGAAAAGGAAGTCGGGTATTGAGAAGACGTCATAAAATCACCTTTAAAGAGACTCCCGAGTTGAGTTCCATAAATGAAAGGAAAGGTTGACACAAACACGAAAATAGTTTATAAAAGAACGCCTCACTCTCGACCACTCAAGTCTTTCAGTCGAGAATTGGAAATGTCTCCCTGGTGTAAATAGTTCCCTGGATTATTCCGTCGCTGGTCTGGTATTTACGGCCCTCCAACACCTTGGTTTCCTGCGCCTGGAAGATTCTCTGATTTAGTTCCCATACAGAGGACTTCTAAATCCCGCGTGGCTTGGGAAATTTCACCATAAATTAAGGGTATGAGCGGGTGGCTTTTGTGTGAGGTCGTCCCAGTGGAGGAACTCTTGAGAGCCAGGTTGATCCCTTCTGCCACGTCTGCAGTTTACCCTGGTAGGAGTTGTTGCTGCTGCTGTGATGGTGCGGTGGTGATGTGGTGGTGGTGGTGAAGAAGATGGTGGTGGTGGTGATGAGTGTCATGATATGGTAGTGGTGATGAGGCAGTTCCCACTCACTCTTACCCAAATCCCTTTAAACAAATATAATCAAACACCGTCTCTCATCCAGGTGAGGTACGACTCAGCCCTCACATCTGTCACACCTGCTCGCCCTGTTGATTGATGTTCTCCCTCCCGGTGATTAATTCCCACCTGTGTGATTTATGGACTTGGGTATATACAGGTACAGGGTGTCTCAGAAAAATGCATACACAGAGCCTTACAGATTTATGTGTAGATCGCGTGAATGTTCGTGTTATAACAGCAACATTGTCCTCCCTTGTTGATGTGTGAGGTCTGCCACACGTGAGGACAATGTTGTTGATGTAATACGAACATTCACGCGATCTGGTAAACCTCTCGCTTTTATGACCTTCACTCGGGAGACTGTGTTCCTCTGATGACCTTTGTGACCTCTCAGGCTGGTGGAGGTCAGGTGAGAGAGGTCATTTCCTTCGTTACCATCCCCTCACATGGGTCATTCTCTCACTTTCATGACCCTCAGGTAGGTATCTCCCTCCTCCATGATAAGGTTTAGTGACCTCTCTCTACGTGGTCCAGGTCACGGAAGAGAGGGTCAACATCTCCCCTGTGTGCACCTCTAGTGGGTCGCCTGTGTGTACCTGTCGTGTTTGCACCATTTACCACACCTGTGACTCCACCTAAGCCTTTAATTGCCCTCATCACCTCGCCACTCCCACTGTTTATATCTCAGCTGATGGCAACTAAGGATGTGTGGTTACCTGTAGAAGCTCTTCGGGATTACCTGAAGGATCCCCAGGTAGTGCCAGAGGGGATCTTCTTCAGGTAATCGACGTAGCTGAGAGATTATCCACGAAGCGATGGTGGGATTTGGTGATTGTTGTAGAGTATTGAGAGCCAGTGACATGGGTGAAAGTACTGTAGTAGTAGTAGTAGTAGTAGTAGTAGTAGTAGTAAAATTCGCTTCTAGGTTGATAAACGCCGCTTCCAACCCTTTCCACTTCCCTCTCTCACATACACCATTCCTCCCCTCCTACACACACAGAGACCTTTCCCACCTCCTCCTGCCTCACACACCCTCCCCCCCATAAACAAACATACACCAATCCTTTCCCCTCTCCCCAACACACCAGTCCCCCCCAACACACCAGTCCCCCCCCCCATAAACAAACATACACCAATCCTTTCCCCTCTTCCCCAACACACCAGTCCCCCCAACACACCAGTCCCCCCAACACACCGGTCCCCCCAACACACCGGTCCCCCCCAACACACCAGTCCCCCCCAACACACCAGTCCCCCCAACACACCAGTCCCCCCTCCCCCACACGGCCGCCAATTAATCACACCTACGTTCTATTCTTGCGATAAATTGGCCCCATCGCTTTGCATCCAGTGGAGCCATAAATAAAGGCAGTGTTTGATGCGTTCCTCTGCCTTACCTGATGTACGTTAGCTGAGCCGTGTTAGGGGGAGGGATGTAGCCTCACCCCTTCCTCGCCCCCTCCCACACACCTCCCACACCCCTCCCTCGCCCCTCCCTCACACCTCCCACACCCCTTCCTCGCCCCTCCCTTATACCCTCCTCGCCCCTCCCTCACCCCTTCTACTCTACACCCTTCCCTCACCCCTTCCTCGCCCCTCCCTTATACCCTCCTCGCCCCTCCCTCACCCCTTCTACTCTACACCCTTCCCTCACCCCTTCCTCACCCTTCCCTTATACCCTCCTCGCCCCTCCCTCACCCCTCCCTCACCCCTTCTACTCTACACCCTTCCCTCACCCCTTCCTCACCCTTCCCTTATACCCTCCTCGCCCCTCCCTCACCCCTCCCTCACCCCTTCTACTCTACACCCTTCCCTCACCCCTTCCTCGCCCCTCCCTTATACCCTCCTCGCCCCTCCCTCACCCTTACCTCACCCCTTTCCCTTTAATCTCTCACTTCATTACTTGGTTCCTCAGCTAACGGCGCCTCCAGCTACGCTCTTGATGGATGGTTTGTTTTTTTCCTTTTAGCTTGATTTCGCTGTTTAGATCGAGTTATGATGATCGTCTTTTGTTTTCCTTTTAGCTTGATTTCGCTGTTTAGATCGAGTTATGATGATCGTCTTTTTGTGTTTTTTCCTTTTAGCTTGATTTCGCTGTTTAGATCGAGTTATGATGGTGTGTCATGTAGGCGAAGTGCGTTTGATTTTGTTTTTGTGGTCGTAAGTTTCTTTGTTTACATCTTGGTGTGTGTGTGTGTGTGTGTGTGTGTGTGTGTGTGTGTGTGTGTGTGTGGCCTCTTATAATGAAGGTTTATACTCGTATTTAGTCAAGCTGTTCCCTCTCTTCTTGGTTACGAGGCCATATGGCGGAATACATTACCTCCTCCTCCTCCTCCTCCTCCTCCTCCTCCTCCTCTCTCCCTCCCAATGGACTATACTGCACCACTATGCCTACTACTCCCTCCCCACGGACCACTACACCTCCCCACGGACCACTACACCTCCCCATGGACCACTACACCTCCCCATGGACCACTACACCTCCTCACGGACCACTATACCTCCCCACGGACCACTACACCTCCCCACGGACCACTACACCTCCCCACGGACCACTACACCTCCCCACGGACCACTACACCTCCCCACGGACCACTACACCTCCCCACGGACCACTACACCTCCCCAGTCCCTCCATACTCACCCTCGCCTCTTCTCATTAATCCCCAATCCCCTTCCCTTTGCCTCAGTGCCTCCATCTCCCCCCCTTCCCCCCCTCCTCCCCCTCCCCGCTGTGAACACTGGATCACTGGCGGCCACTCGGACCCTCGTGTAATCTTGAACTGGAAATAGGACAAGAATTGGGTGTTGCAGGTGAAGCGATAATTGGCAGGACCCTGGCTGGTAGAAACAGTCTCTGGCGCTACGAGTGAGGAGAGAATGTCAGGGGAATTAGTCCGGTGATTGGAAAGCCCCCTCCCCTCCCCCCCTCCCTTCCAGCTTGATTTGATTCGGGTGAGAATCCTTCCTCTGATTGGAATGCGTTTGGAAGGTCCTGTGGTGTTGTACTTGGTTCGTGTGAGAATTTTTTTTTTTTTTATTAGGATGGTAAATCGAAAGTCTAACCCAGTTGTATTTACTTCGTGGGAAAAATCCTACCCTCGTTTAGGATGGCAACTGCAAAATCCTATGCATCCTGAGTTTATCCCTAGAGAAATATCCTACGCTAAATAGAATGTTGAGGAGGGAAATTTAATCCTACCTTAAGATGGTGTGGTATGGGAATTCCTTTTGAGAATCCTACAGTGTACAGGGCTTCATCTCAATCCTTTAACTCATCCTAAGTAGACTATAAGGATGAGACCATCTCTTAATTGGGTCATTGAAGAAAGTTTCATTCTTAATTAGACTGATTGGGAAGGTGTTGACCCCCCCCCTATTTAGTGTCTTTATAATTATGTGGGGGAAGGATTAAATAGGTGGGGTATACTGACGTCATGATTAGGTGTAATAATAATAATAATAAACGGTTTATTAATAGAGTTGCAGCCGGTGGCTGAAAATATACAGACTTACATGTGATTTAGACATAATGATATAATATGCGTTGAATACATTTACAGGGCTGTACAGTACATAAATCAGGAGTTGTTTATTATTTTAACAATAGATGGGATGGTGCTGTTCTTATATCTATCGGTGCGGGCTCTTATGGGCTGAATTTTGTTGTAGTGGCGGACTGCGCGAGGTGGGTGGGGGGGCTGCAGGTGGCAGGAGGTGGCGATGACGAGGGTGGTGCAGTAGTCCACTGCCAAACCTTGCTAGTGCTTGGTGGTGGAGGTCACTGAGGGATGGTATTTCCAGGGTGGAGAGAGCGTTGGTGTAGCCGGAGTAGTCTGCACCGAACATGATTCTGCAGGCCCTTTTCTGTACCTTCTCTAGCTGACGTTGTTGGGTGGAGTTGAGAGAAGACGACCAGGCTGGTGACGCATACGTTAGTGTGTGTGTGTGTGTGTGTGTGTACAATAACTCACACTTATCACCTAACTCATCCCACTAACCGAGTTATTTTATCGCCCTCATAATCACACTTTCATAGAAAACTGATAATTTATATAAAAGAAAACGAGATCCTTGCATAACTCACTGCCTCTTAAATGGCTTTGGCTTTAGGACCAATAACAAACGTAATTTACCCATTCAGAAGTTACTATTGGTCGCGGTGATTGGATTTTCTTGTTTACCTCAGGATTAAACATGTGTCACTTGGATTGGCATTGAGTTTATGGATAGCTCTCAATATTTTAAGAATTCGTATAATAAAGAATTCTCATTGGTTCCATTAAGCTGCCATTGGGAAAAATATATCCCTCGCGTGCACTAAACATATCAATCAGGTCAGGAAAGGCGGACAGTAATGAGGAGACCTTACTGGTATGATTGGTCCAATGCTATTTGAATTATTTTATTTAGCTTATTTACAGATAGACAAACAGACAGACGGGAAAAAAACAGGACAGCAACATAAATAGATGCACTCTATAGCTATTCATTCAGGGGATTAAAAACAAATGACTAACCACACATAATCACAGGTCTGAACTTTTGTGTTTACATTATACAAAATTTTAACTCCAATAAATAAAAGTTGTTGACGTGTGTATCATGCTTAGTATTATAACCGGTCTATTTATATACAGGATCTCTTAAATAAAAAAATATACAAACACGTTCTTTTAGATTTTGTTGACGGTTGTATGAATGTTTGTATTTTTTTTTTTAACATTGTCCTTATGTTTTGGTGGGAAGGACAATGTTGCCAAGAGATTCTGTAAGGTAGTGTGTGGTTATTTTAGTCACCCTGTAATTGCATTGTTTACATTTGTTGCTTCAGCTGTGAGATATTGAGTCATTTAACCTAACCTAACCTAACCTAACCAAACCTAACCTAACCTAACCAAACCTAACCTAACATAACCTAACCTAACCTAACCAAACCTAACCAAACCTAACCTAACCAAACCTAACCAAACCTAACCTAACCTAGCCAAACCTAACCAAACCTAATCTAACCCTGTGTCCGTTGTTGTGGTGTAAATCTTGCTCTGTCTTGATCGTAGGAGTGTCTTGTGGTGGTGGTGGTGATAATAGTAGTAGTAGTAGTAGTGGTGGTGGTAGTAGTAGCGGTGGTAGTAGTGGTGATAGCAGTGGTGGTAGCGGTAGTAGTGGTGGTGGTGGTTGTAGTGGTGTTGGTCAGGGTGTGGTGGCAGGAGGTCAGAGAGATGAGTCACTTTTAGGACCTCGTCAAAGAGGTGTGCATTGTCCTCTTGAGAGATGTTACACTTGGTGCTTCATCAGTCGTATTATCTCTCTCTCTCTCTCTCTCTCTCTCTCTCTCTCTCTCTCTCTCTCTCTCTCTCTCTCTCTCTCTCTCTCTCCTCCTCGCTACTCTCCCTCACTCTCGTTTCTTACTGTTCTTCTTCCCCCTTCACCTCATTCCACTCCACCTCTTCCTCACCCCTCTCACTCCACCTCGTCCTCACCCCTCTCACTCCACCTCTTCCTCACCCCTCTCACTCCACTTCTTCCTCACCCCTCTCACTCCACTAAGGTGTGATAGCTCAGACACCTGGCTTGATTGCTAGTATACCACGCCACCCTGCATCGCCCCCCCCCACTACTACCCCCACCACCCCCTACTACCCCCACCACCCCCTACTACCCCCACCACCCCCTACTACCCCCCACTACCCCTCAACCACCCCACAACATACTTCCCCAACCTAAGCTAAGGACGAGTCAGGTGTCACTTCCCCCTACCTGCCAGTACTGTAATCAAGTAATGGCGTGACAGGTGTGCATGTAAGGTCAGTTGGAGGTCATTGTTCCTTTCTCTACCTGACGTTACCTGTCTAGTCCCGTGTGTGTGTGTGTGTGTGTGTGTGTGTGTGTGTGTGTGTGTGTGTGTGTTTTATTGAAATTTTTCTGGTCCCTATACTTGCCTGCTAGTGTTCCTTGCTTAACCACACACACACACACACGAACCAGTGTCATGAGAGAGAGAGGTATAAGCTTAGGTCATTGCGGGACGTCTCAGGTTAATTGCCACTAACTGCGGTAATGAGGAGGTCATGGTAGGTCATATAAGTAGCGAGGAGAGGAAAATTATCTTCAAATTGGACCATAAAGGTTAATGATGGTGGACATATTTCACCTGTGGGGGAGGGGGGGGGGGTCAATAGTCTGAGCTTAAGTTGAGTAAGACACGCTATAGAATGTCATCTCTCTCTCTCTCTCTCTCTCTCTCTCTCTCTCTCTCTCTCTCTCTCTCTCTCTCTCTCTCTCTCTCTCCCCCTCCTCCCTCCCTCCCTCCCTTCCTCCCTCATGATGCAGTTTGTAACCTCGTGTCAAATTGTCAAAAAGTGTTCATTTCTCTATGCCTCACCAGAGAGACAGAGGACAATATGTATCTCTCTAACAGGCCAATAATGTCTCTCCAGTGTGTGTCTCTTTTTTTTTTTTTGTCTCAGGGTATTTGATGTCTCTCTGGGGTATTGTTTCAATTATGTTTATGGGTAATTAGAAGTGGAACGGGAGAGTGGTACTGAGTGAGGAGGTGGGGGTAGTGGTGGTGGTGGTGGTGGTGGTGGTAGTGGTGGTGATGGTAGTGATGGTGGGGGGTGGTAGTAGTGGTGGTGGTAGTGGGGGTAGTAGTGGTGGTAGACATGACAGTAGTGGTTGCGGTATGGGGGAGAGGGAAAGAGGAGAGGGGGTGGAAGAGAGAGATGGAGAAGAGAGGGAAGGACGAGAAGGATAGAGAAGAGAGGTGGAGGAGAGGAAAGATCCAAGAGCCAGGCCTTAGAGACAAAGAGACAACTTGGACATTTGAGAGACGTGAGATAGGAATTACTGGAAGGGTATTTGGTCTCTTGGCGTGTAAGGGGGTCGCCTCTGGTCCTCGAGATTCATAGATCAAGGTTGAGATGTGGAGGTGGTCTATTCTGGCGAGTTTAAGCGGCGCCATAGAGGTAATTCAGAGAGACAGAGAGAGAGACAGATAGAGACAGACTGGGGTGTGGAATGGGTCGGCTTGGAATGAACTGGGGATCGGCTGGGGTGGGATAAGGTCGGCTGGGCTAGAAGTCAACTGAGACGGGCTAGGGTTAGGTAAAGAGGAGGTGGATGAGGTTAGGTTAGGTTAGGTATTACAGGAAGGAATAGTTTAGGGATGGGTGAGGCAACGTTAGGTTAGGAAAGGATGGGTGTCATATTCTAACGTTCACTCGAGGTCTGAATATCGCTCACTGCATCTCAATCCCCCAACCATTGTGTAATTAAAGAACACAAACCTCCTTTTTTACACGAAACAATTTGAAACTCTGACCGATATTTCATGGTAAAGTTGCAGACGAGCGTATTACATCGATTCTGGCATTATTTTGTAGGTTTCTGACATTATTTTATGGATTCTAGCATTATTTTGAGAATTCTGGCATTATTTTGGAGCTTTCTGGCATTATTTTGAGAATTCTGGCATTATTTTGGAGCTTTCTGGCATTATTTTGAGGATTCTGGCATTATTTTGAGAATTCTGGCATTATTTTGGAGCTTTCTGGCATTATTTTGAGTATTCTGGCATTATTTTGGGGGTTTCTGGCATTATTTTGAGGATTCTGGCATTATTTTGGAGCTTTCTGGCATTTTGCAGATTCAGGCATTATTTTGTCGATATTTAGACGATCAGAACTTGAGATAGGTTTATTAATGCCGTCAGTTAATGTGAATGTTTACAGCACTGCAGAGGGCATTTCATAGGTTGGTTTAGCTGTAGTGTGAAGACCTCCCCCCCTCCCCTTCCTTCTTTTCCCCCTCCCTCCCCTTCCTTCTACCCCTTCCCCTCCCTTCCTTCCCCCATGTCAATCAAGTCAGTGAGAGATGGTATTATTTATTGCTTTTGTCTCTCCTGCTAAATCCGTTTTCTTTGTGTTTACTTCAGGGTGACAAACTCGTCGCTGAAATTTTTAATCGATTAGTGAGGATGATTGGGCTGAGAGAGAGAGAGAGAGAGAGAGAGAGAGAGAGAGAGAGAGAGAGAGAGAGAGAGAGAGAGTTGACAAGTCCATTTTGACCCTGAGTCTGGCTAAGTTTGATTACCTCCATTGAAGTTGTGGAGCCTCTCTCTCTCTCTCTCTCTCTCTCTCTCTCTCTCTCTCTCTCTCTCTCTCTTTTTCCTTCCTTTCCCTTTCCGTTCACAGACCGATTCTCCGTCCGCCTTTTCCGCTGTAAATCGGAGGAGAAGAATTTGTGGACCTGAAGCGAACCCTTGACTTGAGGAGTCGATTGTTAGGCCCTAAGTATCATCACCCTCCCCCCCCACACACGTCCTTCAACCCCCCACACACGTCCTTCAACCCTCCCCCCACACGTCCTTCAACCCTCCCCCCATACGTCCCCCCATACGTCCCCCCACACCCCCTCCACCGTACTTGACATACTGACATACATACATACATACAGGTACATACAATGAACTAATCGTTAAAGCCCTCCTCCTCCTCATCGTGCCTTATCTCACCCGGTCCTTCACAGTTCTTCTTTCCTTTCTTCCCCTCCCTCCTCTTCCTCCCCTTCCTCCTCTTCTTCCCCTCCCCCCTCTTCCTCCTCTTCCTCCTTCCCTTTCTTACCAACAGAAATATTTTTAACTTCATTCATTTTATTCACTTTTTCTGTATTTTTCTTCTACTTATAATCAATTTTCATTCACTTATTAATACTTATGAGTAATTAGCTCCTGAGGGATGCTCTATTTAGCTCACCAAGCAGGGATGAGTTAACTAAATCAGCTAAAGCTAATAATGTAAAGCTAAATACAACAAATTCTGGAGCTATGTTTTGCCTACAATTACCTGGGGTTAATTACATTACCCTTGGAGAGATAAATGCATAATTTGGGGTCAATTAAGGTGTAATTGTGTAATTAGTTTAAATTAAGGTAAGGCATTGGTCAGTTGAGGGGGGGGGGCAGGTTAGCCATCTCGTAAGAAAGGTTTGTGTTGTGTTGTTTTTGTTTATTTGTTCGTTGTTGTTGTTTGTTCCTTATATTATTATTATTATTATTATTATTATTATTATTATTATTATTATTATTATTATTATTCATCTTCTTCTTCTTCCTCCTTTCCTTCTCTTCTTTTTACATTTTTACACTTCTGTTTTCTCTCTTCTTTCTCCCCTTCCCTTTCTCCCTTCTCCCCCTCTCCTCCTTCACCTGCCATCTTCTTCCACCCCCTCCTCTTCCCCTCCTCCTCTACCCCTCCTTCTCCTCCCTCTCCTCCCCGCCCCTGTGTATGTATGTATGTATGTATGTATGTATATCCCTTGTGTATGTATGTTTATCGGAAGCGTAACCTGTAAATACTAAAAGCTGCCGTGTTGAAGCTTAGTATATTAATGCATATATTCATTACGGCAATTGGTCGACCTGCCTGTGTATATTTAGGGTCAAAAGGTCAAAGATTAAACGAGGGATTTAGTAAACAGGTTGCAGGTAACCCCAGCTTGAGTGTGTATAACCCCAGCTTGAGTGTGTATAACCCCAGCTTGAATGTGTGTATAACCATAGCTTGAGTATGTGTATAACCCCAGCTTGAGTGTGTATAACCCCAGCTTGTGTGTGTGTATAACCCCAGCTTGAGTGTGTGTGTAAAACCATAGCTTGAGTGTGTGTATAACCCTAGCTTGTGTGTGTATAACCCCAGCTTGAGTGTGTATATAACCCCAGCTTGAGTGTGTGTATAACCCCAGCTTGAGTGTGGAAAAAATCGTAATTGTGGTATTAATTTGATTTTAACATACACCCTTACCACCACCACCACCATCACCATCACTCCACCATGATTATACCATCACTGTCACCACTATTAAACCATAACCGCTACTACAACATCACCACTATCACTACCACCACTCCTACCACCATCACACCACACTACCACCACCATTACCACACTACCACCACCATTACCACACTACCACCATCATCACTTCCACTTTACCACCACACCATCACCGCCACCATTAACACACTACCACCACAACTACTACCACTACCACCAATACCACTACCACAATTACAACCACAATCCCACCTGATGACATAGTGTTGGGTATTCTCTTTGAGGTAACGTAAGGCCTGATGACTGCAAGATCAATGGAGGAGGGACCAAGATTTACTAAGGCTGCCTGGTTGGCTGGTTGCTTCCCTTATGCAAATGATCGTCTCAAGGTTCCCAAGCATCAAGAGCCACACACAAGCACGAACACAGTCACAAACAAGGCTCTCAAGCACCAGCAAACACATACAAACACCAACAGTCACAGAATCAAGTCCAAATTTCCCTAAAAGTCTCACAAAATTTACGTACCAAGTCCAACAATCACAGAAACAAACCCAAATTTCCCTAAAAAAATCCCATACTCAGAATCAAGTCCAAATTTTACCCCCAAAAGTCCCAAACTCTCAGAATCAGGTATAAATTCCCCCCTCCCTAAAAGTCCCAAACTCAGAATCAGGTCTCAGGATGTCGACAGCAAATTCTAAGTGTATCTGGGGGTAGAGAGAATACCTGATCACCTGTTGGAATATTCTACCTGAGGCGGCGTCATGTTTTCTCTGTCGTGTAGGAGTCGGAATTCAGTGGGACCAGGGTCTCAAAGGGTCGTAGGAGGGTAAAATTTCGTATTTTGTTTTGTTTTTTTGTTTTGTGGGAAATTAAGACAAAGAGATTTTAACATGAAAATGAACAGACATATATACCCAACAAATACACAGACAGATTTTATCACACAGACAGATACAGCGACATAGACATTTACCAAGAAGAAAGAACAAAATAACATAGACAATACCTCCAAGCGGCTCTTCGTTTCACAACTCACTTCCAAGAATTAAAAAATGTCGAAATATCTTAAAGCCGAGTTATCATAATTTTTTTCCCGAGAATTAAAAAAGAAAAGATTAACACAATTTCTCGTCCAATAGGAGCCGGAGAAATCGTAAGTTTCCGTCCCATAAAAGCGGAGATATCGTAAATTTTCGTTCACATAATGATAAAAGAAACACTTGTTGAGAATTATCGAGTTTTAAAAGTGTAGTCAATGTAGTGTATTAAACAAGGTGTATCGGCGTGTACCAGGGTATAACATATATTAGTTTTTGCTGTGGGTATAGTGTATGAGTGTACAGTATGTATCAGGGAGTAGTTAGGGTAGACTTCATAGAAAACGGCACCAAACGAAGGCAGACATCAAAGAAAACGGCAGCAAACCAGAGGGCAAACTTAAAAGGAAAATGCTGGTTGTATTGCAAGGGTAACTTTACTAGTTACGAGAATTAGATAAAATGCTGCAAAGTTTAATTAACTGTAAGTAAGAGTTACTGAATCCTTAATGAGGTGTAGGAGGAGATGAAGGGTGTAATGAGGTGCCATGAGTAGTAAGTGTAGTATACTCGTGCCCACAGTACACCCAGGAGGAGGGGGTATATCACGCCATAATCCAGGCCTGATAATGAGGTATTGATTATCGCCTAAGCTTGAAGTAAGCCGAGCGCTGATTGGCTAAGATTTTCCACGCGATTACTTGAGAAGGTGGGTGATGTGCCGTGACGAAGTGGTGACGTCACTCGCTGGACGATGATGGTGGTGGTGATGATGATGGAGATGGTGGTAGTGACGATGGTGGTAGGAGCTGGTAGTGACGATGGTGGTAGGAGCTGGTAGTGACGATGGTGGTAGGAGCTGGTAGTGACGATGGTGGTAGGAGCTGGTAGTGACGATGGTGGTAGGAGCTGGTAGAAGGTTAAGTTGTTCTTCCGTTCGACATATAGAACTAGGTTAAGTATTTCCCCAAGTGTCATTCTATTGAGGGAAAAGACATGGGGTTAATTCAATGATACAACAGGTGAGAATACCTGTACTTTATATCTGTATCTGTACCTTATACCTGTACCTGTTACCTGTACCTGTTACTTGTACCTGTTAATAATAATGTTGAACCCCCATACACAATTTTCGAATCAGTGAACGAAACTCCGAGAGAAAATAAAATGAATCAAACGAACCTGAAAATTGTCAGTTGTGTTAAGAATTACCTTGAGTCAACCTAATTAGACACCGAACCATGAAGACAGTAGTTCGAAACCAACGAAGCTTCGAAACCAAATTAATGATGAATAGGGAAACAGAATCAAACTCAAAGTAAATCTAATCTTAGTATTATAAACATTAGTGTGTGTGTGTGTGTGTGCGCGCGCGCGTGTGTGTGTGTGTGTGTGTGTGTTTCAGGTTATTTTTACATATTTATCCTCCTGTGTTTAATTGCTCTCTGTCTTCCTCGAGGCGCCGTGATGAACTCTTCCCGGTGGGGCATTAAAGGGGAGAAGCTGCGTCTGGCGATAAGACTGACGAGCGCTTAGGCTGTCTCTTGGCGTTTTAACCTTGTAGACAGACAGAAAGAAAGACAGAAAGACTGCGTTAGATATTCAGTAAAATTGTCTTACGAGTTAACATGGACTCAGTAAGTACATAGGCAGTGCAGGTATACAATATAATTAGGCAGTGTAGGCATGGAAACAATGTACAGTGTGTGTGTGTGTGTGTGTGTGTGTGTGTGTGTGTGTGTGTTTGAGAGAACTTAAAGGTGTGTCAGACAGTGAGGGTATTGTAAGCGGCTCCGTGAGTGAATGAGTCTCTATATTGAGTTCGAGGCGACGACACGAGTATTGAAAACCTCATTATCCGCTGCAGGGAGAGTGAGAGGGAAGGGGAGTGGGTGCCTAGGGAGGAGGGAGGGGCCTGGGGAGGGAGGGGGAGAATGAGAGGGAAGGGGGGGGTGCCTAGGAAGGGAGGGAGGGGCCTGGGGAGGGGGAAGGGGGGAGGCTGCCAGGGTGAGGGAGACAGGATATTGGAGAATGGGAAGTTTACAGTATCTGGGAAGGGAGGGAGGGAAGGAGGAACGAAGGAAGGAAGGAAGGAAGGAAGGAAGGAAGGAAGGCGAACGAGGGTGGAGGGCTGTAAGGTCTCGTGTAGTGAAAATGTGCCCTCCCTTTCCTCCTTCTCCCCTTCCTTTTCCCTCTCTCCTTTCCTCCTTTCTCGCTCTTCCCTCATTCTGTCTCTCTATCCTCCCTCTTCCCGTCTTCCTTCTCTTTTCCTCCCTCATTTTTCTTTCATGCTTCTACTTTCCCTCCCCTCCATCTTTTCTTCTTCTCTCTCTCTCTCTCTCTCTCTCTCTCTCTCTCTCTCTCTCTCTCTCTCTCTCGTTATGTCAGTCAGTCAGCCAATTAACAGTCAGGCAGTTTATCAGTCAGTCAGAGGAGAGAGAGAGAGAGAGAGAGAGAGAGAGAGAGAGAGAGAGAGAGAGAGAGAGAGATCATATACATATTAACGTCAACAGGAGTGAGTGTTTCTCAACCTCCAGCCACCAGATGATGAGCGCCCTGCCTTAATTACTCTCCCTCCCTACCCTCCCTCCCCTCCCTCCCTACCCTCCACACACACTCCCTCCCCCTATGCCGCCCCCCACACCGCCCCCCTCCCCTCCGACACCTTATTGGCCCGAGCAATCATTAATGACTCACCAGTAATTGTCAGGTGTTTGGTTGACCGGTGGGTTTGTGGTAGTTGTGGTTGGGTTGACTGGTGGGATCTACCACTACCACCATCTTCTTCCCCTCCTACAGGCATCATCACTACCACCACTCAGCTAACACGACCACCAACCAGCTAACACGACCACCACCCAGCTAACATTACCACTACCCAGCTAACACGACCACCACCCAGCTAACACTACCACCACCCAGCTAACACTACCACCACCCAGCTAACACTACCACCACCCAACTAACACGACCACCACCACCATCTTCTTCCCCTCCTTCAGGCAGCATCACTACCACCACCCAACTAACACCCCTCTATTCTCTCCCTCCTGCAGGTGTAAGGCGCCGGGGAGATTCTTAGACAACCTGCCAGAGACGTCGGTGATCGTGTGCTTCCATAATGAGGCGTGGTCAGTGCTGCTGAGGACCGTCCACTCCATCCTCGACCGCTCCCCACCGCAGTTCCTCAAGGAGATCATCTTAGTCGACGATAATTCTGACATGCGTGAGTAACAGCTGAGGTTCTTTCTTTCTTTCATTTGTGTCGTTCATTTCTTTCATTTCTTTCTTTCAGTTGTTCGTTCTTTCCTTTTCAACTTCATTTTTTTTAACTTCATTTTTTCTTCCTTCCTTCCTTCCTTCCTTCCTTCCTTCCTCACCATTTAAGCTCACCAACCAACTTATCATGGGTCACTAGGAAAGGTCATTACAATAGGCCACTAATAATTAAGAGGTCAGGGGTCTCTCTGGAGGTCATAGTGAGAAGTCGTGGTGAGAGGTCTTGGTGAGAAGTTTTGGTGAGAGGTCTTTGTGAGAGGGATTAGCGAGAGGTACTTGGTGAAGTTAAAAGACGGTAGGCACTGGAGGAGGTTTAGGAGGGGGGGAGGTAGGTCAAGTAGGGCTGAGAGAGAGAGAGAGAGAGAGAGAGAGAGAGAGAGAGAGAGAGAGAGAGGCAACAAGCAAGTAATCATAGAACGATTCCAACTGAGGTGTGTGTGTGTGTGTGTGTGTGTGTGTGTGTGTGTGTGTGTGTGTGTGTGTGTTCAAGGCTCTCCGATGGGGCTTTACTTCAAGTCCTGAGAAGGATCGAGACCGTCATTTGGAGCCCCTAAAGGACCCTCTCTGGCCTGCTTGATAGGACACGAGTGGCTGAAGGAGAGAACGAGACGATGTGGGTGTGTGTGGATGAGGGAGGATGGAGGGATAGGGGTGTGGGTACCTATTGCTATCACGAAGAGGGTGAGAGGGGAAAGATCGGCAGGGAAAGAGAAAGGAGAGGGAAAGAGAGAGAGGGTAAGATCTTAAGAGTGGGCAAGGAGAGAGAGGGGAAGAAAGGGCAAGAGAAAGGGGGAGAGGGAAAAGAAAGGTGGATGAGTCACGAGTATCCAGACACCAATAGTGTTGTTGTGTCGATTGGGTCTCTCTCTCTCTCTCTCTCTCTCTCTCTCTCTCTCTCTCTCTCTCTCTCTCTCTCTCTCTCTCTCTCTCTCTCTCTCTCTCTCTCTCTCTCTTTTGTCTGTCTGTCTGTCTGACGTGTGAGGGACAAGGGGCTGACAATGATGACGTGTGAGGACAAGGGGCTGACAATGATGACGTGTGAGGAACAAGGGGCTGACAATGATGACGTGTGAGGAACAAGGGGCTGACAATGATGACGTGTGAGGACAAGGGGCTGACAATGATGACGTGTGAGGAACAAGGGGCTGACAATGATGACGTGTGAGGAACAAGGGGCTGACAATGATGACGTGTGAGGAACAAGGGGCTGACAATGATGACGTGTGAGGAACAAGGGGCTGACAATGATGACGTGTGAGGAACAAGGGGCTGACAATGATGACGTGTGAGGACCAAGGGGCTGACAATGATGACGTGTGAGGACCAAGGGGCTGACAATGATGACGTGTGAGGACCAAGGGGCTGACAATGATGACGTGTGAGGAACAAGGGGCTGACAATGATGACGTGTGAGGACCAAGGGGCTGACAATGATGACGTGTGAGGAACAAGGGGCTGACAATGATGACGTGTTGAACTGAAAATATAACTTGCCAGGGTTGATATTGGTGTGTGTGTGTGTGTGTGTGTGTGTGTGTGTGTGTGTGTGTGTGTGTCTTAATTCTTCCTGTGCCTTGTAATCCCAGAAGCGACGACCTGAACACGTCCCTGGGTTAATGGTCACCTCTCCTCAACACCACCCACTTCCCTCTCACCCCTCCCCTCTCACCCACTCCCCTCTCACTCACTCTCCTCTCACCCCTCCCTCTCTCCCCTGCCTCTCACTCCTCCCTCTTACCCCTCCCTCTTACCCCTCCCTCTCACCCCTCCCTCTCACTCAATTTAAACCTCCAACTGAGTCCTATTTCTTACCTCTCTCTCTCTCTCTCTCTCTCTCTCTCTCTCTCTCTCTCTCTGCCCGCCCACCTCATTCTCATCAACCGCCGTTTGTCTGTTGAGTGTCCTGTCTTGTGATTGGCTGAGAGCACGTTGTTACTGTCTTGTGATTGGCTGGGAGTACGTGCTTACTGGTGGTAGTCTGGTAATTGGTGGATGCCTGGGTAGTGGGCGGTGGGTGGTAATGGGCGGTAGTGTTGGGTGGCAGTGGTGGCAGTAGTGTGTGTGTGTGTTGGGTGGTAATGGTGGCAGTCGTATGTGTGTGGGGTGGCAGTGGTGGCAGTAGTGTGTGTGTGTGTTGGGTGGTAATGGTGGCAGTCGTATGTGTGTGGGGTGGCAGTGGTGGCAGTAGTGTGTGTGTGTGTTGGGTGGCAGTGGTGGCAGTAGTGTGTGTGTGTGTGTTGGGTGGTAATGGTGGCAGTCGTATGTGTGTGGGGTGGCAGTAGTGTGTGTGTTGGGTGGCAGTGGTGGCAGTAGTGTGTGTGTGTGTTGGGTGGTAATGGTGGCAGTCGTATGTGTGTGGGGTGGCAGTAGATAATTAACCCGGGTGGATGGTCGTGTTAGTTTACGAGGCCGTCGTGTGGGGGCTCCCGATCTTCTTCATTATTTATTTGAACTTTTACCATCCCAGTATCTTGGTCATTTTGGTCTTTATTTTCTCCTTTTTGGTCTTTAATTCTCTCCTTTTTTAACTTTTGTATTTCGACTTTTATATTATTTTTGGCCTTTTAATTTCTCCTCTTTGGCCTTTTATTTATCCTTTTTGGCCTTTAATTTATCTTTTGGTCTTCCTTTCTTCTTTTGGGACTTCTTTTCTTCTTTCGGGACTTCTTTTCTTCTTTCGGGACTTCTTTTCTTCTTTCGGGACTTCTTTTCTTCTTTCGGGACTTCTTTTCTTCTTTTGGGACTTATTTTCTCTATTTTGGAAATAATATCCTCAATTTAGTTTTTTTTTACTTGATTTTCATACATGAGCGACGACGTCACATTGTTTACTAACACTCCTGCCAAAATTTCATCTCATGGGATCCTTATACCACTGAATCTAGTCACTTATGGTGAAAATAATACCTCCCTAACCCCATAAAAATCTACGGCTTGTTCCTCCACGTCTGACAAAAATTTAATTCTAAATAAAAGTTTTCTCAGCTCGAGGAAAAGACAGAGAGGAAAAAAAAGAAATATATATATGTAACTTTTAAGTAATTTAAATGCAGAACCCAACATCTGCCACCGAATTCTGTAATGGCGATTTTTTTTACGTTCAGTTCAGAAGAAAGTCTTTTTTTTCGTGTGGTGGTTTGGATGTTTCTTCTGTGTGGGATGACAATGTAAGGAACTTTACATAATGGATCCTTTAGTCGGATAAGGAGAGTTAGGACTTGTTTGGGTTAAGTTTGTGGTGAGTTTATTGTGTATGTTTGTCAGATGTGCTTAGGTCCTCACGAGACTCCCGAGATATTGGAGAACGAGGACGCGAGATATTTTAGACTGTGATCTGTAAGAGAAACACGTATATGTGTGTGTGTGGGGGGGGGGGGGGGGGGGGGGGAGTATATTTCACCACGAGACCTCCATTTTCTCTCCTCCTCCTCCTCCCACACATCAGCTGACCTAACACAACCTCTCCCTCCACAGCTCACCTAATGCAACAGCTGGAGGACTACATGGCCCAATACCCTAAGGTCAGGATCGTCAGGGCCCCAAAACGCGAGGGACTGATCCGGGCCAGATTGATGGGGGCTCGTCACGCCACTGCTCCAGTCCTCACCTTCCTCGACTCCCACTGCGAGTGTACAACAGGTCAGATCACCACAGCCAGACTACCAGCGCCGGGCACCAGGGTCGGGCAGGGCGTGAGAGAGGGAGGGAGGGAAAGATGTAGAGAGGAAGGAGTAGTCAGGGAGGAAAGGGAGGGAGGGTGAGGGAAGTTGGTAGAAGGGGTCAGGGAGGGAGGGAGGGAGGGTGAGGGAAGTTGGTAGAATGGGTCAGGGAGGGAGGGAAAGATGTAGAGAAGCACTCGTTTGGAGGCTCTGGGTTTAACTCGTTAGTATTGAGTATCGAGGTTTACCTAGTAGAGATGGTATAAGGTATCGGTATAAGGTATAGGTATATAAGTATAGGTATATTGTGGGCTAAAATATACCATTAGTTCCTTGCCCACCTACCTGCCTGGCGCTCTCTTGTTCACAGATATTTGACACTGTTCTTTAATGTTGTGAATTGTTTTGTGTTTATATTCTAGGAGCTGTGTGTGTGTGTGTGTGTGTGTGTGTGTGTGTGTGTGTCATTAATATCTCTTTTCAGGTTTTCGATTCAGTTTTGTTTGAGGAAAGGCAAAACATCTTGACATATTACTTGGCTTACCAACCTAAATGTCTGTCTGTGTGTTAAGGATCAATTATCACCTTACTGTAACCATAAAATCTTAATATACAAGTCTCAGATTTTCAGAGGTACTTACGATTATATCCCATGTTAGTGTAAGTCTAAGAATATACTTACTTGGATGCACAACCCGCTAAATACACTCGTATCTTCAGTACCGCAAAAAAAAAATACTCCTTTCGCGAATGTTTGAGAATTTGCTGCTATTCTACGATGAATAAATTCCCTCTTGTGCCTCCGTCGTCTGTTGAAACCGAAAGCTTAACGAGATAGAACCGGCACTTAGCGAAGGGGTATGTGTCGAGCAAGTTGATGGTTCGTTCGTAAAAGATTTCGCTGTTGGATCTAGATTTCATACATTTCACTTTCTCTCACACTCAGTCAGTCAGTCAGTAACTCACTCACTCACACACACGATTTTCTTATCACACGTACGTAACATTCACTTAGTATTTTATGTCTGGGATTGTGTGTGGACAGAATAAATGCTAAAATACAACAACAACAATGACAACAACGACAACAATAGCGACACTCAGAGGATCACCACGAACTCTCCGGATATGTCCTGATTTGTACGGATTTCATGTAAACACGCCTCACTGAATATTTTCTTTGATATTTATTATTAGTAGTGACAGTAGTAGTGCTATTAGTGTCTGTCTTTCTTATCTATCTATCTAGAAACTAATTTTTATACATGAACGAAGATAAAATTTCTCAGAAGATAAAGAAGGAGAGAGAGAGAGAGAGAGAGAGAGAGTAACAACATACACACACACACACACTATAATAAAAACACACACACACACACACACACACGGAAGCCAAGACGAGAGAGATTTGTCAATTGACTTCTGGCCATCAATTAATGGGTCTTCCGAATTGAAATTGATAGAGGCTATTATGACGATGCAACACCTGTACCTGTAGCCATCTGTATTCATTACCTGTAGTTAGCGTAGGGGCCTTGGGAAGGGGGGGGGGGGGAGGCACACCTGGGGGAGTTTTAAAAGGGGAAAAAACACCTGAGCGAGATATGGTGTATGGGGGGAAACTACTTCATTGAGATACTGTATTATACTATATTATAACGAGTTCCCCCCCCCCCCCCACCAAGAGATTTTTTCCTCTGATCTTTTTTGAGGTTTAAAAATAGAAATTAACGTAAGATTTCTTTTTTATGTGTGAGAATAAGTTGGACGTGAGTAATTGGACGTCTCTCTCTCTCTCTCTCTCTCTCTCTCTCTCTCTCTCTCTCTCTCTCTCTCTCTCTCTCTCTCGGTAGAACTCCTCCTCCTCCTCACGTCCAGGTCTTCCCAAAGTTACCTCCTCATGTTTCACCTGATTTTACCTGGAGAGTTCCACCCAACTTTGTTCCATATTCTTCTCCTCCTCCTCTTTTTCCTACACCTTTTCTTCCTCATCTTCCACCTCTTCTTCTTCCTCCTCCTCTTCCACCTCCTCCTCTTCCACTTCCTCCTCTTCCACCACCTCCTCTTCCACCACCTCCTCTTCCACCTCCTCCTCTTCCACCTCAATATCTGGACTCAACCACAGAATAATCCTTCTACTCAATCACTTCATATAATTAAAATCCAGATAACTCTTATGTAATTTATTTTATTTTATTTTTTTTTTAACCATTTCCCAATTATAAGTTGAGGTCAAGTAATTTGGGAAACTTGGCCACTAAGAAAAGAAAAAGCCACGTCAGAAGTTACCTACCAATGGCCTTTTTTTTTTAGGGGGGAACTGAAAGGAAATACCCCAGCCTAGAAGATTCGCCAACCTCACTTTGCGATTTACAGCAAGTCTGGTGGTAGTGGTGATAGTGGTAGTTGGTGATGGTGGTAGTGGTGGTTGGTGATGAATGGTGATGGTGATAGTTGTGTGTGTGTGTGTGTGTGTGTGTGTGTGTGTGTGTATATCCAGGATGACACAAACATTTACAGTATTCTTCTCTTTCCTTCTTCTTCCATCTTTCTCTTCTTATTTTTTATCATTTCTCTCCTTCCTCCTCCTCCTCCTTATCGTCTCATCTCCCTCCTCTTCCTCCTTCGTTTCCACTAATGACTCTACTATTCTCCACACGTTTATCCATTCTCTCTATTCACTTCTTTCATTTCCTTTCTTATCTCCTCTCATCCGTATTTCATGACTCACGTAGATTATTTTGCAGCTGTCCGCCCGCCCGTTTCTATGCCAGTCATAACCAAGTTCTTAATCACAGGTTTACGTAAAAAAGTGATGATATTTTGGTTGGAATCTCTTATTTACAACCTTGAATTAGTCTCTCTCTCTCTCTCTCTCTCTCTCTCTCTCTCTCTCTCTCTCTCTCTCTCTCTCTCTCTCGTCATCATCATCACCTTGTCTCTCTTTCCTTTTCATTATCAGTCTATCTTAATGACTTTCCGGGCTCACGGGTCACTGGGCTGAGAGAAAAGGTGGGGGGGGTGGGGTTAGAGGCGGGAGGGGGGTGTGAGGGGCGGGAGGGGGGGAAGGAAGGGAGGGAGGTAATCACCGGTTTACTGTGAGGGGCGCGAGAGATAAGGCTTTGAGGAGGGGGTACGGAAGAGGGGGGTGAGGGGGGAGAGGAGGTGACAGGAAGAGGAGGGGAAGGCAGGAGATCAGGGGAAAAGGAATGGGGGAAGAGAAAATGGGTGATGATGGGGGTGAATGGGGATTTTTGGGAGTACGAAACGGTGGTCAGGGTAGAGAGAGGGAGAGGAGGTTAGGTTACGACAGACAGACAGGCAGACAGGGAGGGAACGTCAAGGGTGAAGGACGGGGAGAAGGGTGCTGGTCAGGGAGGGAATAAGCGACAGTCAGGCAGACAGGGAAGGATTAAATGAAGACTTGAATGTTGTCCTAAATCACGGCGCCATCCAGGTATTTTTTTTTCCCACCGAGTTGAACGCTTCCACTTTTCATCCTCCAGACATGAATGCTCTGTGCGTCACTGTCCTAATTTACACTGTCTAACGTGCGTCACTGCCCTAATTTACACTGTCTAACGTGCGTCACTGTCCTAATTTACACTGTCTAACGTGCGTCACATCCCTAATTTACACTGTCTAACGTGCGTCACATCCCTAATTTACACTGTCTAACGTGCGTCACTGCCCTAATTTACACTGTCTAACGTGCGTCACATCCCTAATTTACACTCTAGCGTGCGTCACATCCCTAATTTACACTGTCTAACGTGCGTCACATCCCTAATTTACACTGTCTAACATATCACCGTCCTGCTGTAACTAACCTATCTTCTCTCATCTCGTAATTAAATACAAAATTGAATCTGTCTCATAAATTCATCCTGTTTAGTAAATTACATCTTATCTTGGCTTAAGTTATGATATACGCACTACATATCTGTCAATTACATAGGTATGTGACATAATTTGTGTAGTTATGCCTTAAGGAGAATTGGATGTCTTAGATATCCAGAGAAAACTAGAAATAAATAGGGGTGACTATGATGATAATACTGACACTAATAACACAAGCATTAAAGGTGGGAATAATAATAATAATATAGGCAAATGTTAGAGTCTTTGACCCTAGCAGTTACCTCACCCTAGCAGAGTTTTTCCTAACCTCAGCAGAGTTTTTCCTCACCCTAGCAGAGTTAACACACCCTAGCAGTTACCTCACCCTAGCAGATTTTTACCTCACCCCAGCAGTTAACCTCACCCCGGCAGAGTTACCTCACCCCAGCAGTTAACCTCACCCCGGCAGAGTTACCTCACCCCAGCAGAGTGCTTCCTCACCCCAGCAGATTTTTCCTCACCCCGGCAGTTACCTCACCCCAGCAGAGTTACCTCACCCCAGCAGAGTTTTACCACACCCCAGCAGAGTTTTCTTCATTAATGTTATAAAAATGTGTTTATGTCTGATTTAATCGTCTTGATGTGACGACTATTTCTGTCACCTGTTAAATCCACTACTTTGTCTTCCTTATTTCTGTCTTGACCCATATGACGACCTCACCTCTCTCACGACCCCACCTCTCTCATGACCCCACCCCTCTCACGACCCCACCCCTCTCACGACCCCACCCCTCTCACGACCCCACCCCTCTCACGACCACATCCTCTTCTCAACCCCACCCCTCTCACGACCCCATCTCTCACGACCCCATTCCTCTCACCCACGACCCTGTCCCTCTCACAACCTCTTTTCACGACCCATCCAACGTCCCAATCCACCCCCCCCCCCCTCACAGGCCTTCCTACCCACGACCTAGCCTCCGACCCTCCCCACAACCCACCCCATATCCCGTGATCCATAGGGTGGTTGGAGCCTCTGCTAGATTCGGTGGCTCGTAACACTTGGACGATCGCTTGCCCAGTGATTGATGTTGTGGACGACACCTCACTTGAATACCGCTACCAGGACGCTACCCTGAGTGTAGGGGGCTTTAACTGGGCCCTGGAGGTATACCCCCCTTGTTACTATACCCACAGACAGACACAGACACGAGAACATACCCATGCCTACAAGGACGTACACAGCATACTCACACTTAAAGTACACCACACTACAACACACACACACACACACACACACACACACATGATGTATATAACTACCCCTACCCATACAAAACAAAACATTTACAATTACACATTTCAATCAATATACACAAACCACAAGCAATATTTCCTATTAATTATGTACAGAAATTAACATAAGGGAAACGTGTCTAATTAATTATTACCCTAAAAAGTCCATAACAAAAAACACTAAACATCCGTTCTCCTTCATTCTAAATCTTCATATTAACATAAAAATTGGTTAAACATTGAACTAACATCTCGGAACCTGTAGCGGTATCTTAAGGTCTATTAACATGAGGTACTGTAAGAAATCGTTTCCATGTTAAAGTAGAGTCTTAGTGTAATTAAGTTGTTATTGTCACTGTTTTGATTGTGTTATGTCTCTTAAATAAATCAGTCAAGAGGTAGAGTCTTCTCATATTGCCAATTATAAGAACCTTTTATGAATCTATTTTTGTGTCGTGGCTCAAGTTAAATTTATCTTAGGATCCTTTAAAAATCTGGATCCATTTTTACCGTATTTTTAGAGACCGCCGGATGTTGTCAGATATACTATGGATCTAAAAAATTATATTATGGAATCACTAAAGAGAAAACGGCTACAATTACTGTATAATTATTTTTTCATTGAGTCTATAAGCCAAAAACTTATTATCTTATCGGAGGAGAGAGCGTCCGTTGTGTGCCCGTCATACGTTGGCCGTGCGTCCGTCGTACAGGTACTTTACTAACGCACATTCATATAAATTTGACCATGTTACAACTGCTGGGTTCATTTGTACCCAACTCAGAGCACATATACAGGGCATCTCAATAAATGTATACACACTGATTTACAGATTTTTTTGTGATGATCACGTAAATTGTCTATGATCTGTGAGGTCTTCCCACTGTTGCTGTTTTAATACGTACAATCATTCACGTGATTGACACTAAAATCTAAATCTGGAGGAAACAGCAGAATAAACTTTAAATGGCCATCATAATAACTTAGTATTTTCCTGAGCTAATCAAGTTTAATATTAATTCAACTTCTTATCCAGAACTGCTAAATAGACTGGATTGAAATAAGCTTATCAAGGAATTTTTTGCTTAAGTAACAATGACTTTCAATTGATTAGTTTTGATAGTCTATATAAACTCGTCCTCCTGCTGTATGACATGTGGCCCCTTATTGTAGCTGAGGGCTGTGTGGCTTTATCAGGAGACTCACAACCCAGCGGTAATGAGATCAAATCCACACATAATAGAAGGCATAAATTATGTTAATATCCTCTATCAGTTAAGTATTAGTAATCACGTCAGTAATCTCGTCACATCCCCCACCCCAGCGTGTGAGAAATACAGTACCTGCCTATCTGGTTCACAAAAATCGTAAAATTATCCCAGTTTATTTGGTT
Source organism: Homarus gammarus (assembly GCA_958450375.1). Lineage (NCBI taxonomy): Eukaryota > Metazoa > Arthropoda > Malacostraca > Decapoda > Nephropidae > Homarus > Homarus gammarus. The sequence continues at coordinate 40,851 of CAUDMG010000657.1, read as the reverse complement.
TATGGACGCGTGTGGTTTGCAGGTAAGGCTTCTGACTCGTGTTGGTAAATGGCCAGATCTGAATTCTCAAAGGCCAGAAAAAGGAAAGAGTATAGCGAAAATGAGTGTACAGTATCATGGCAGCCATAGCTAAGGAGGTCTATATTATCCTTGGCCAGTAAAGACTCTAATGGTTACTATTTTATGTCTTTGTCTTAGTGTCTGTAGCATCTCCTGTCTTGTTCTGTCATTGTTTTGTCTTCCTCCTGTTTATTTTCCTCTTTCTCTCTGACTGTGACGGTAAACTGGAGTATTTCCCCAAACAAATATTTCGATAACTCTTTGGTAAGGTTGAGGGCTACAAGACGTGACTTTGTGGTTTGAAGCTTTCTGGTGTCAGTGACTTCATGTAGTTATGGACTTCTGACGTCGTTCATTGCTAAAACGACAATTTCTGATGTCGTATAATATTCACATTGCGTCATCTTTACAAATTCATCGAGATCCGACTAAATTTGAATGTACGAGTTACTTTGGTACCTTTCAGCACTTAGTGAGGTTGAACTTGTAAACAAAGGAATCATGAGGTTGAACGAGAAAGTTCCGGACAACCATACAAGTTCTTTACATTGAGAAGAAAATATTATAAACAAGTGTGAATGTCATAAGTTTGGGCTGGGTGGTGAAGGATGCCTGGTAGCGAGGACCTTCTGGCTCCCCACAGTCTTCACACACACCGCTGGGGCTCTTCTGGGATGAGGGCGTCCATATGTATTGCCTCTCAGGGTGTTGGTGGCTATGATCTTAAGAGGTCACATGGCCATAACGTTGTAGCCCTTTACCTGACACTGACCTAACTGACACCTGTAGGTTGGCTGGAGCCCCTGCTGGTGCGCATCGCCGTAGAACCTCAAACAGTCGTCTGCCCAGTCATCGACGTGATCTCCGACGACAGCTTCGAGTACCACTACCGTGACTCCTCAGGGGTCAATGTGGGTGGCTTCGACTGGAACCTGCAGGTGTGGCCCCTTTGTGTAATGCCCATGCTCACACCCACGCCCACGCCCATGAGACATCATCATATATATTAAATCTCTCTCAAACTTGAATCTTGGGTGATGGACTTGATCCTTCTCTTCGTCGCCAACCTTCAGTGATACAGCGTCTCTCTCTTTGCTTGTTGGGTCATTGGACTGGACTCTTGGCAGGAAGACAACAACAACAAGCTTGACCTTAACGCTGGCACAGATCAACACAAGACAGATGGAATGAAGACTCGTTGCATTAACAGCATTTAACCACTATCGAACTTTCCCTCTTGCATGGATCTGCTAACAGTAAATGTGGTAAAGGCTTGCATCTCCTTAAGGCATGTCCTCCTTGAGGCTCTCCTCTGGAATACTGTACATACAATTATAACTTATTTTCTTGCAGGTTTACAGTATACCAATATGGCAGTAGCTCACATATTCTAAAAGATTTATCAGTACACTTCTAAGTGACTTTCAGGTACTGGTAATTTGAATTGTTCTTAACTTATATATTTATATTTTGGGGTAATTTAGGTAATAAGTGTATTTTTGTAGAGATGTCTGTCCTGTTGTGTATGTGAGGGAAGATTAGGTGTTGGTAAAGTTTGTTTTTATTTCAGCTAAACCGACAGTGAGAGCTCGGTGTACCCAGGAGTGTCATCAGTGTTTTATTTCATTCACTGGTTTATATTCACTTAATATTTTAACCAATAAATTTACGATTAATAATAACACCTTAAGCGATATTCAGTGAATTTACTGTATATGTTGTGTGTTATTTATGTTTCATTATATTCTTTTTCTCACAGGATATTTATAATGAACCGTAATTGTTATGTTTATCTCTACGTCATTGTACACAGGTTAAACTCTTTATTGATATCATACTATAATTGTTGATATGGTTTTAATTTTCAGTGTTTGTGTATCCCATTTATAGAAAGATTTGCGTTTAGGAAATGTTTAGTACAGTAGTTAAATCGACTATCCGTGCAGGAAGGGGTCGATATGCTCTGAAATTTTACGTGTGACTAGTGACAGCCATCATATACCAAAATTTATGGTCCATTGTCTCATATTGTTTCCCACAAAGTATGTACAGGTAGTTGTTTTAGCTACTGTACCTTAAATATGATTAGAATTTCGTTTTTTAATCGTATTTTAGGTAAAAAAAAAATTCTGATCTGAAAAATTAATTCCTAACTGGAGTATTCAGAGACTTGATGTCAGTATTATCCATTAAGACTCTATTTTTAAACACTTCACTTTAGTACCATCCATCACGACCCCACCCACCAACACCCCCCATCATCCCCCAACACCCCCATCATCCCCCAACACCCCCCAACACCCCCATCACCCCCCAACACCCCCCATCACCCCCAACACCCCCATCACCCCCCAACACCCCCCAACACCCCCCATCACCCCCAACACCTCTCCATCACCCCCCAACACCACCATCACCAACCAACACCCCATCATTCCCATTTTCACACCAAACACCCTATTTATATAAACCTTGACATAACCTAACATTATTCATCTCTTTCCCTCCCCCACCCCCATCTCCCACCCCCCATCTCGCACCCCCCATCTCGCACCCCCCATCTCGCACCCCCCATCTACCACCCTTACGCCCGTTTCGACACACTCTGAGCAGGATGGTTGGAGCCGCTCTTGGATCGTATTGCCAGAAGTTCCTCCTATGTGGTGTGTCCCGTCATAGATGTTCTCTCAGACAACACCTTCGAGTTGCTTTATTCCAAAGACGGCACGGTGAATGTGGGAGGCTTCTCTTGGGATTTAATAGTAAGAAGTGCTTGTAGGGGTATAAGGGGGGGCGGGGGATTTTGTGTTTTGTTTACGATGAGGAGTGAGTTTTTCTTCATAAGGTGTTTGTGGGTTTTCCTTTATTCGGTGTGTGTGTGTGTGTGTGTGTGTGGTTGGGCTTTTTAGTGTGTAGTTTTTTAATTAAGTTGTGTGTTTGTTTTTTGTTTTGTAGAGTAAGAGAGTGTGGCTGACTGGCTCTGTGTGTGTGTACAGGGACTTGGTTCACTTTAATTTCTGTTATTTCTCCACACTCGTCTTTTATTGTGGTTTATTAATCTTTCCTTCCCCATATATCCACATCTCCCCCCCCCCACCTCTATTTTTCGGTTTTGTTACCCTTCATCGGTCCGCCTTGTGCAAAATTTGGGAGATTATTGATAGATATGTGTCTCTAATTGATTTCGTTCGTGATGTTGCACTCTTGTTCGTGATGTACTTTTGTTAGTGATGTACTTTTGTTTATTGTGTACTTTTGTTCATGATGTAGGACTTTTGTTCGTGATGTACTTTTGTTTGTGATGTACTTTTGTTCGTGACGTAGGACTTTTGTTCGTGATGTACTTTTGTTCGTGATGTAGGACTTTTGTTCGTGATGTACTTTTGTTCGTGATGTACTTTTGTTTATTGTGTACTTTTGTTCATGATGTAGGACTTTTGTTCGTGATGTACTTTTGTTCGTGATGTACTTTTGTTCGTCTTATAATTTCATTCACAGTGTTGTACTTTTGTTAATGATGCTGTACTTTCTTCTAAGGTGAAGTGAAAACTGATGTACGGAATGATGGCAAGTTAGCAGACATGACATGTTTATGGTATGCAGACAGACATAACACCAATAACTAAAACTTCATAACAACTTAACAATCGCGGTCACAGATTAGAAGGAACCAGGATCCAGATTCTGAAAAACCTGTTTGTGAAGCTGATGCTCTTGAATTATGGCTAGAAGAATGTTTTTTTTTTTAATGGCTGTTAGCTATGACCGGCTGTAGAGGATATTAAGGTTTGTTTTTATAGCTGATGTGAAACCATTAGGATCGTTTACACACATTACCAGCTAGGAGGTGATAACGTGAGAACCTTTAAGAATCCTGGGTTCTGTGTCTTAGGATGGCTGGAGCCCCTGCTGGACCGCGTGACTCACGACCCTACCAATGTGGTAGCGCCGGCAATTGCTAAGATTAATACGGAGACATTTGAATTTTCATGGACACCCCTGAACATAATGTCAGTTGGAGGGTTCAGCTGGAAGCTCTTGGTAAGACACATGACAGCCAGCTTGTGTGTGTGGTTGAAAGCTTTTTGGTCGGGTGCTGTAGGTTCCAGAAGAAACTTTAGATGACTCCCAGAGACGAATTAGCGCTCCTATTGACCATAAGGTTGTGCTTTTCTTTATTTTTGCTTTAAGATCGTTTGTTAGGAAATTTTGCCTGTATTGCCTTTATGATAGATCTTTCCAGCCACTTTATCAACATAAATATAATGGTTGCCCCTCGTGTAACGAGGATGGCCGTCCCTAAGGTCACCTAGGCATGAATTTGTTAAAGGTGTAGAATCTGTCGCAAACGCAATAACCACGCCCAAAGTTACGAGCTGAATGACCCAGTGTCAAGGAATAATCCGAGAAGACCAGACAACTCGCCAACTGCACCGACTAACCATTTCCCCGGAACACGATCCGCAAATCGATTAACATCCAGGTTCCCAATTTCCGGGTACTACTGGGTAGACAGAGGCAAATGGCGTAAAGAAACTTACCCATAGTTTCACCTTGCCCAGGGATTGTACCCGGGTCCGCTATTTGTAAAGCGAGCATGCTGACCATTACACCACAGGTCACTATATTAATATAAATACAAACATCCAGTCACTCGTAATGACTCTAGCATCAATGAGTGACATGACCAGGATGTTGGTGTGCCATCGTTCAGCTGCCTCAGAGTTTTCATTGTACAAGCTCACTCATGTGAGCTTGTACAATGGATCCACGTGGCTGCAGGAATCTTTGGGTCACGGAGGTATAGATCACCAGCTCGTCATTATTTGTTTACAGTAAAAACCTCGACGGATTACTGTTAGAGAATCACTCTGAGGCCTGGGGGATGTCAGATTGGCCAGGTGTTGGATTTCAGAGCTGTTGTGGCTTATCTTTGCTTATTAGATCTTGTGTAGATGGAGTGTGGTGGTAAAGGTGTTTGCCAACAGTGCGTGACAGAGACGTGACCGATCGCCCGGGCGGCTAGCGAGCCAACCTTTTGGTGAAGAATATAAAGGAAAAGAGACGTGACCGATCGCCCAAGTGGCTAACAAGCCGATCAGTGGCGAAGAGGATAAAAGTAAAAGTATACCTTGTGTTGAGTCTCTCATATGAAGTTAAGGGTCCCTGATACCTCTATTTTAAGGGACTCACGCCTCTACTACTGTACTCAGATGTAAAAAAGTAGAAGTTCCATTAACTTTCAGCACAGTATTAGTGGACTCACCATAAGTGCCTTTCATTATAAACTAGTTGTATGAATATCTCAGCGAGCAAATGAAGGGGACAAGAAGAGTATTAAAAATGTTTAGGTATTTTATTATGTACCGTACACCGGGTAGAGCAAGGCCGCAAAGGTGCTGGAGTGCCGCTGGCCTATGTGTATTTCCTGCATTTATGTAGTTGAAACATCTGAGCATCGGAACTCGAACCCAATACTATAATGATGGAGTTCGAGATCTGATACAGGAAAATTTCTGGTGAATTGTGCTGGAAGTCAATTTTGAAGGAGTGATGCTGGTGGAGGGAGTTCTCACGCTTAGTTTGTGTTCATTATGCACCAAAATTGTTACAATTATCCTCAAGTCTTGCAAACATGTCATGCAAGTCTCATGATTCAGTCAACATCTGTTAAAGTTTTACCTAGTTTCTACCTACTTTCACCTACTTTTTGTCATTCAAAAATTCATTTGATTAAGGATCAACTTAAAAAAAGATAATAATATATTTACTTGTTAACCATAAGTGAAATGCTACTCATACAACATTCAGAAGTGAATAAACTTTAAATATAAACACACATACAAATTTTAGCCCATGTCTTTTAAGATGAGATAAGTGATATCTCCATTCTCCAGAACAATTGGTGCAGAGCGCTTCCAGTAATGAGAGATTGCTGGGTAACGAGGCGACTCTCTCAAACCCGAAAAAAACTCCTCCATCCCCGGAATTTTCCGGGTTCCGGGAAAATTTTCTTGTAATTTCCCGGAAGATGTGCCCCTTGGAAAGTTTTTCACAAAGTCGGAAAATTCCGGCTTTGGGAACATTTTCCAAGAAAATTTCAATTCCGGCTATCGGAGAGTTCCAGGTTTGAAGGATTCTGGTGAACGGAGATATTACTTACTGTATTTTAATATGGTCAGTTATCCTGGAGATGTGGTCCAACTGTTGTCCCTTCTGCATGTTATGTGGTAGTCCCTCTTCCTGGCTGGGGACCGTGTGTATCTTGGGCTGACTGCATCTGTCTCGACTGACTGAGACTCCCCAAAGTGAAGTGTCGGGAGCCAATCGGTAACAAATGTTTTGCTAGCCTCCATTACTTTTGTAGGCGTCTTCGGTTAGTTAGAGAAGGGAGTTGGTGGAATTCTCAGGGAAAATACTCTTGCACAGTGGGTTGTGATTATCGGGGTTTGAAGGGGTTCTCTATGAGGTAAATTTATCAGGGAAAAGTGGGTGTGTTGGGGTAGTAGTGGTGGTGAGTCATGATCAATGCGTTACTAATGATTTAAGATATAAAATCAATCTGCTCTTGGTTGGAATTTTATGGGATTGTTGTTTAACCGCTCTCGAATTTAGTTTTTATCTTATGTTGTTAAATTGAGTAGATAAAATGTGTGTCTAGCTATTCACTACTATTAACAAAAATACAGAATCACGATAATATCACGCAGTTACGAGTTCTCTATATTTATAAAGGTAATTTTCCATCTCATTACAAACAAGAAATACGGAATACCATAATATTACAATTATAAGGTTAGCATTCATAGAGGTCACTAACGTAGATGTAGATATTGTACATAGTATTCAACTGTCTTTTTTTTCCAGAAGGTTGGGATTAGATAGTGTTTTGAGGTGAAGTAAAGCCTGTCAAATACTGTTGGTTATATGTGTGATTTAAGTTTTGTTTAATTTTTAGCTTTTTTTTCTTTACATATAAGCTGTTTAATGAACTATTGTGAATCAAGTGATGGAGAAATACAAAAGCCTTTTGTAAATCATTGTCTTAAGCAACATGTCTATTAATCTTCACACTTCTCTATGGTCCAGTACCTTAAGATTAAATATATACTGTACCATAATATAAAAAGATCATTGAACAGTATATACATGCCCATACATATTTTAACCCATGTAGCATTTTGGTATATTTTTGTTTTATTTGTTAAACCTAACACACTCTACACCCCAGGCTGGTTGGAGCCCCTCCTTGACAGAGTAGCTAAGGATCCCCACACTGTGGTATCCCCTGACATAGATATAATTCATGATGATACATTTAACTATACCTACAACAAGCTGCTGAGATCTGTGGGCGGGTTTGACTGGCACCTAGAGGTAAGACGCGGCTAATTATTGGCTCGCAGCTTGGCCACTGGTGTCTAGGGTTCAGGAATTTGCTGTGTTTTAACATCGTCCCTCGTCCAATAACCAACAATTTGATAATAAATAAATTTAAATAAACATAAATTCAATACCAATTAATCTAAAACTGCATGTTGATGATGATGATGATGATGGTGGTAAAGTTTAAATAGTGTTGGTGTAAATATTAATGACTAACTTTATTTTTTTTTACTTGAACAATAATGTGTGGTAACACTGTGAGTAGGCTTGGAATTGGTGTCTGGAAAGAATAATTATTTTTATAATTTATTTAGGTTTGTAATTATGTTTTATTTTCATGTTGACATTCTATATGTCCATTACACCAGAATATAGCAATATAATATGTAATTCAGTGACCATAATCACATAATAGTAGAATTAGTGGCGTAGTTAACAGGCAGTTTTAGAAATTCAGTCCTCATTATTAAAATTGCATACAGTGTATTAATTTTCTTCCTGTAACTGAAATTAAAGATAATTCAATTTATTGAAGCATTGGATCAGTTTAATGCATTCTTACACCATAAGTGTGGGGGAAATTTCTATCTACGAAATTTTTGGAATCTATATTTGTGCCACAGCTTAGGTGAGTCACTTAAATCATTTTCTCACAGCTCCAGATAAGGGAAAAATTTAACGTTCGAAATTTTGAAAAATCCGATTCCTTATCTTTAAACATTATTAGGGTGGTTGGAGCCGTTACTGGACAGCATCGCCCGAGACGAGCACACCGTCACTATACCCGTCATTGACTCCATTAGTGATGACACGTTTCAGTACGTCGTGGCTATAAAACATGGGTATCCACCACTAGGGGGCTTTAAATGGAACCTGGAGGTATGAAGAAAAAATATGGGAGTTGACGTATTGTTATTTAGAAGCTTTGGTACACTAGAAGCAGGTCTGGCCATATTGCATCAAAACTACAGTAGCTATAGACACTAGTTCATGAAGCTAGTTAAGCCTCAGCACCAATCAAAAAGATCCTTCCGACTTTTCCATTATAGATTTTTTTAAACTAATCCCATATTCCTGCATCAATTTACTCTATCTGCTTCACCATTAGGTACATGTATGTAGACCCAGCTGGTTGTGCTGTACTGTACATTACTTCCTTTGGGTTACATTATGTGCTGATCTCCAAAATATAATCTAGTTAAAATCCTGCACACTATTATAACCACATCAGCACAGACTAAGCATAGTGGCAGACATGCTAAACTCACATCAAACAAGTGAGATTCTTAAAGCTTCTAAATTTATGAATATCCAGATTTTATTTTTTAATTATACACTTCTCACTCATACTTAAAAAAACAAACATTACTTTTAAAGGTTGAAATTCGGATTTTAGGAATTTTACTGTAATATTGTACAGTATTCCAGTTTGGTGTCGTGCTCCTTCTTGGATTTGGGATTTTTATTCAGAGTCGACAAGACGCATAATACATTGAATCGTTTTTATTTCTGCCATTGTTTCCTTTTAATCAGATAGGCTTACTTCCTTCTCTCATTTTGTGTTCTAAATCAGTAAAACTTGGTACTGTGTTACACATATAGCAGTCCTGGTCATCTAGTGGCACTGTATGTATATCACTGTGACAATACTTATTACTGTTAGCAGTTGAAGCGCCTAAACCACAAGAAGAAGATCTAATTAAGTTTGAGTCAATATTAGTTCTTGTGTTACATAGATAGACAGATACCCTAACCAATAATGTTGACATACAAGGTCACAATTTTTAACATGGTGCAAGTACACAAACAATGGCAAACAATGAGTACCGGCAGATATGATTTATGAAGTAGTACCAGCAGCAGATTTTCAGCTATATAATGTTTATAAAAGACCGCCCTTGTGAAGCAATACCATTTAGTACAGTATGTAAAAGGGACAACCAGCTCCTCAGGTCAAAGAAGCAACAGGGATTGAAGACTCCATGTCACAGGTTGGTTGGAGCCACTACTTGACCGCATCGCCCGTGACTCCACCATCGTCGTGTGCCCGGTCATCGATGTAATAGCAGACGACACCTTCCAGATCAGACTTTCAAAGGCGAGAGACGTCCAGGTCGGCGGCTTCAACTGGGGACTCATTGTACGCACCTGAGAGCAAACGATAACTGCTCAAATCATTCATTTAGTAAATCCCTCACAACATGATCACAGTTTTCTCTATTTACAATATACAGTATACATTTAGCTCACCATCTGGCATAATCTTAGCCTATTTCACGCTTCAGTATGATCTATATATTTACAGATGCTTAAACATTAATTGCCTGATTCACTGATAATATTTAATCATAGTTATAGCATGGGGAGTGATGTATGTGAGGATGTCTTTTCAGCGTATAAATTTCTCGGGGAAACTCTGGTTTAGAGGAATGTGTTCAGTGGGTTGTAAGGAGCAGCAGGGTTGGACTGGAACAAGAGAATTTATACCACAAGGAAGGTCAAGATAATGGCTAGTCACATAGTGTGTGTGTATGTGTCATTGCACATATTCTATTTAAGCGAAAGAGTAAATATGTTTGTTTTTTATTAATTAATAGTGTAACTCCCTGAGGGCAGCAGACTCATCAGAAAACATCAACTGTGTGGAAAAGATCAAATGTTCATATTAAAATAGCTATGTAATGCACAGTATTCACTACAGTACAGTACTTGTACTGTATAATATTTTTTTTTTTGTAAATACACTTCCTTTTTTTTTTGCTTACCTACTTTAATAGGATGCTTTCTAGAATATAGTGACAGACTTTAGAATGCAGTTGTAACTGTATTTGTCAGTCACTAAACTATGACGATAGAAACTTAGATGGTTTAATTTTTTTCCGTTAACAAGATAAAAATCTGTGTTGGTGGTTAAGAGAGGGATAAATGTTACTCTCTCAAGGCCAGTCTGACCCTGCTCTTTTACGTGTCAAAATATTTGTTTTGTTTCCAAGTCAAAAGCCAGAGTTATACCACCTGTGTGCGAGTTATGTTTTTTGATAATAGAAGCTAGTGTGTATTTGATATTTTTGATCCTCGTGGTAATTTGGAGGAGATGGTAAAGTTGTGTGCGTGCAACACTTGTTTGTTTTGTAAATTTGGAGCTGTTGGCTCTAGCACTGTATGTTGTGATTTGACTTATAGATATGGGTTTGTTGACTAATAATTTGGTGTTCTGTCAAGTCTGTGATTTTTTTGTGATAATAAATCCTCTGTAACTTTTGTAATTAATTCTATGGTATGCCAATGCTTTTGACCACAACACATTGTTTACCATCAGTTCTGATCTTTTTTTAGAACTGCAAAAACTGATAAATATATTGAAGTCAGAACCATGGTGAGGGTGTATGTGCTTAGGGTGCATTATTACCTTTTAAAAAAACATAAACTCTATTTTCTCTCACTTTTAGTATGGTATTTATGACCTAAGGTTCTTTTTAATTGACGCACATAGCATAATACACTGTTTCTGTGATTTTAAAGCCTATTTAAGCATTGTGATTAATGGCTGGGACTACTTGATTAATTATACAGTTCCTCCCCGACTTATGATGGGGATAGGGACCCAAATCCAGGTCGTAAGTCGAAATGGTCGTAATGGGTAATGGGTGTCTCTTTTTTGTTCTCAGCACCACAAAACACTCACTTTTAAGCTTGCCAGCCATTTTAAAGTGAAATACGTAATTTAACCAAATTTTGGTACGACTGAGGCAGGTCGTAAGTCAAGTAGGTCGTAAGTCGAGGAGGAGCTGTATATGCTTTTCCATTCCATTTCCATGAAGTCCCTAAAGTGTGCTTCATTAGAAAACTTACTGTTTATTGCAGAAAGGAAGCAAGGAGTCATGACTTCATATCAACATGACGTACAAGGAATATCTATTGGACATTCCTTAATAGTGCACCTCCTCTGTCACTGATACCAGCCTCTATCCCTCTATAATTTCTCATTTAATTTGTAGTTGTTGATGACCAGTGTATATACAAATTAGAGTATGCTCTTTTCTTAGATACAATTGGTGTCTGAAATCCCACAACACACTGCATTCCCTCACTTTATCAACAAGGAAAGTTTCAGACTCCCTTGTCCAAATAATTGGTGAGGCTTGAGAATCCATGCTGGCCACTCTCAGTGGTTGTAAAGTAAACTAAAGGCAAATGAAATGTTATTCATATGTATGAAAAGTATTCTAATGACAATATATTTGCATTAAAGTCACTTAAAAGTGTTCCCAATAATTTGCTTAAAGAAAATTAATGCCTTTCAATTATAAATACTGTAAAACCTCAATTGGGCCTGAAATGCAGTCAAAACTTGCCCGAGAACTGTCGTACTTAGCAGCTTCTGAAGCCGTCATGTCTTCACATATCAGGACTGTCCTGTATATAACCACTTTCGCTGGCCAAGACTATACTGTATACAGAACTATCTGCACCGAATTCAAAAATGGCCATCCTGATGTGTCATGACATGTCATGACATCAGTACATATCATCTCATAACATGTAATGATATGATTTATCATGTCATGACATCAGGACACATCAGGATGGTCCTTTTTTATTTAGCTGCAGGGCAGTTCTGTATACAGCCTCAGCCTTATGCTAGACACTGTCCACTCCCCAAAATTCCATAATTTAAAAAAAAGATTTTTATTGGATTTTTGAGAAATGCATTTGCCATTAAACTGAAGTTTTGCCCCAGGCTGTATCAAGAAGACTGTCAAATATCACAAACAGTGACTCCTTATTATAACATGTACAGTACTGTACTCTTGTATACTGAGAACAGGAGATACTATACAGGACTTCTTGTATTATAGTTAGGGGAACACACTGGACTTGCTGCCACAGAGTTCTTTGTCACCTCCTCCCAATGTCTCTCTAGATTCAAAATGAGTCACACAGGGAGGGCATCAGGTCAAAAGCGAAAGATTGTTCCTGAAATCCCACTTTTTGACCTAGATCATGACTTAGAAAGCCTTATTACTCCTACTGGATGGTATGCAAGTTACTGGAACTGGGAGATTGAAGCTTGGAATTCAGTATGGCCACCCCACTTGACTTGTGAGTTACACGCGTGCTGATATATCACACTTTTTTCATACCTTACATGGCAGTTTTTACTTCACTGTATTAGGACTGAGTTGTGACAGGAAAGGACAACTAAATTAATGAATTAGTCCCAGCCATTAGTATTTAAGGAGTTACTTCAGCTCACAACTGCTGGACGTAGTGTTATAATATGCAAGTTACTTTGTGCAGGCAAGTCATAAAATGGGATTTTAGGGTAAATCCACCATTTTTATATGGCAGACAGGCTGCTTTGTTGCAAAAATACCCATTTACAGTCTCTCTCCTCGACTTACGATGGGGTTCCGTCCCGACGACCAGGTCGTAAGTCGAAAAGGCAAAAATAATACATAGAAATTCGAAAATGGGTGTCTCTTTTTCTTCTCAGCACCACGAGAACTCTCACTTTTACGCTTGCCAGCCATTTTAAAGGGAATTACAAATTAATATTTTGTCAGCACACAGTGCGATCACAAACGTTGGGACTCGAAAATACGTAATGTGAAAAATATTTTATTCGACCATGGCCGTCGTATGTCCTGGTTGTCGTAAGTCAAATATGTCGTAAGTCGAGGAGAGACTGTACTGTACTGTACTGTACTGTACTGTACTGTACTGTACTGTACTGTACCCTAGGCTAAGGATGACCTCATTTTTCTGTATTAGTTGGTAAGACTCTTATGAATTATTTTGTTAACTTTCCCATAATGGTCATCATTGATGCACCATTGTACTAATTGTCTTTAAAATTAAGTTCCAGCAGATATAGTTTAATGGGAGTTCCTCCTGCACCCCAGATGTACTGTAGTGGGAAGAGAGAAGTTACTGTCTTTACTCAAATGTGAAAGGTTTCTTTAATGCTATGTGAATTGTTAAGTATGTTATGGAGCATTGGTGATGGAATAGTGAAGTACAGTACAGTATTTAGTGCCTACTAAGGCTGGTGTGTATCAACACCTTCTCCTAGCTCACCTTCTTGTCGTAGGTTGGTTGGAGCCGCTTTTAGACCGTATCGGGCGTAACTGGACATCAGCAGTCACACCTGTCATAGATGTCATCAGTGATGACACTCTTGAGTATACATATTCCTCCTTCGTAGCAGTTGGGGGATTTGACTGGAACCTACAGGTAGCTGAGAGGTCACTCCCCCATCTTTGCATGGCTCTCATAGACATGCCCAAGGACCAGAACTACCATCTTGAGACATGCTGGGGAAAATTATTACCCAATATATTAAATACAAGATGTGCTTTGGACAAATCTTTAGGACAAATTAACTGTTTCTGTCCATGTGCTTCTCTGATCTCAAAATAGGTTCTTGGTTTTGGGCTCAAGTATAAGAAAGATGTTTGACTTGGTCTCTGTTAGTGAATGAAACCCATTAGATAATTATTTGCATACAGTATTTGTTATTAATTTATTCCTTGAGTGCACATCTTGTTTCAGTTGTGGCTGTTAGTTCATGGGTATGATAACAATAGATAGTCCTGGATGTATTAAATAGGATTTTTTATTTATTATTTTTTTAATCAGTGGGTCTGTTCCTATAAGGATAAATTCACTTGTTTTTAAGGTTAACTTTTTTGGCATTTAAAAGTAACAGTACTGTAAGTGACTCAATTTTCAATAACTTTACTGGTGACCTTTCATGAACAGACCTCACTTTCACTCTTCTTTTAAGCGTAGATATAAATGTGTTTTATTTTACCGGTATGTTTGTGTATACAGTACATTAGATTTATTTTCTTATTCGGATTAAACCACTTTGTTATTATGTTGCATAATTTTTAGTTTTAATTTAAATTGTGCTCTAGTAAAAACATAGGTGTCTGAACTGTGTAAGGTCCTAGGAGCACATGCCACCCTGCCCAATGTTTACATACCCTTATAGAAACAAATAAGCACTTGTATGTTCCTACGTCTGTGAAACGTATAAACCATAATCATTATATCGTGTATGTGCATGTTTTGTGTGTATAGTAATCTTTATGGTATTCCACTTGTTGTTTTTATAAGTGGAGCTGTATATGCACTGTGTCTTGCATGTACACTTGCCTGCCTGTTGCTGTTTCCTGATGAGGCATGATCACTCCTTTTCCTTTGCTTTGCTTTTTTAAGATGAACAATACAACAGCTTGTTACAAAAAACATTCTTACATAAAAAAGAGAAAGACGACATTTCATAAACATAATTATTTATTTGAATCACCCATAAACGTCACCATTTACGACAAATTGAGCTATTTCACTTCCTTAATGCTTCATGATAGTAATATTATTCACTATACAGTAACTATTTAATATTCCTTATACCTATACATCATTTGTTTTCATTTTGTTACTGCAAATCTCACTATGTAGTTAGGATACTTGTATACTGTACTGAATTGTCTCACTATCTCAGTTTTCATAATTTTCTCGACTCTACTATTTTAATTTTACAGTATTTAACATAATTTGGATTTTTCATTGTAGTTCATATCATTATTTAAATCTGTAGGAGCAAAGTTAATTAAATTTTCCAAAGTAATGAGTAAATATTTCATGTTGAATAGTAAGTGTCAAGATAAGTGTATGTCAAAACACTGAATTAATATACAAATATAGCTAATGACTTAATGGCCAGAATTTTGACACATAGATTCCTTGACTGTACAATACTACTTCCAAGATTGGGTCATACATGTAATTGCCTGGATAAATATGGGCTCCAGTCTTAATCAGTAGGACCTCAAACACACCAGCTCAGTGGAGTCATGGCCTAGTGTTAGTGGCAGAAGACCCATGTATCTCTCTAACTTGAGAGTAGGTGTTTAAAAACTTTAATTGTTGGGGTACAGAAATACAGTTACATTTAAACAATAACTAATGGACTCCAATCTTCATGGCTAGTGTAGGAGGAAGGGGGAAGAAGCCGATCTTTGCCATTTGTGTTGAATACAGAACAGCACTGATCTTGCCATAGTCAATTAATCGTTTATGAGTTTCGTTCATATGAAAAGCTTTTCTTCAATGTTGTAAACAAGGTATCTGTACTGTATGTGCTAAAGAAAGATATATACTGTATTATTTAAAGTAATGGATAATAAATAAGCAGGTAAATTGAGAGATGATGTACTTGTAGGATGAGAAAAGAATATGGAGTTAGAAGATACAACAGAGAAGATGTGAAAGGAATTTTACTTTACTTTTAAAATGAGGATGTGACAAAATTCAGTTATTTCTGATAATAATTTAGAGGAGATACTGTATATGTTTATCATTAGAGTAGATTGTGTGGTGACGTGAGATGCGACTTTGCAAGAATTAATTCGGGAAAGTAAGTTTGAATGAAAAATTAAATCATTGGGATTTGGGGACTTCAGTACCTGTATAGAAAGTGGAAATAGGGTCAGAAAGGAACCTGTGGTTGTGTCAGAAAGGAGCCTGTAGTTGTGTAAGAAAGAATCCTATTAGGACTGAAGCCCATAAAAAGGAATTTACCTCAAGTGTCTGCTTAGAGTTTTACATTAGTATTTCTTGTTTAGTAATGATTAAAACCAAATGCTGTTCTCTGACCCATAATAGTAAGCTGAATTACTCACCAGGTTTTTGTTTCATGAATGACCATCTTGGATCTAACTAGACAATGGAATTTGGTGTTAGAATGTCATTTTGTATTCCACTATTTAATAGTACAGTTTATTACAGTACATTCTCAGTTTGTAAAATTATACGTACTTCACCCTCAGTTCACCCAGAATGGAGAATATTTTCAAGTAAAATTAATACTTCATAAAGTGAATGTCTTAATTTAAAGCACTAGTTATCACCAAAGCGCTTGGTTAATCTGTCTTTTACTCCATGGCTGTCTAGTTCAATTGGCACGCCATACCCAGCAAAGAACGCTCCAGACATCAACACCCTGCCGAGCCTGTACGGTCACCCACCATGGCTGGGGGGCTGTTCTCCATCGACAAGGCCTTCTTTGAAAGACTTGGTACCTATGATTCAGGATTTGATATCTGGGGAGGAGAGAACCTGGAGTTGTCCTTTAAGGTAAATATTCCTTCTTGGTAATGGTGAAATGTGATCTTAAATTTATAATATTACGCTCCTGATAAAGTCATTTGTCAAGGTTTGCGATGAATCTAATGTTTGAGAAAAGAGTCAATATGATACTGTACTTTAAGGTTGTAGATATAAGAATGTTGTACCTGTACTTGATTTAAGAATGACTAGAAATTGGTAGTAATTTGTCAGTGAAGAATGATAATAATGACTAGGCTGGCTTTTTATTTTGTGGTGTAAATGGGTGAAACTGTTTTGTTATGTAAATCAGGTAGATCATTTACACACATCAATATGTTATAGTTTTAGATAGTTATTGGATACATAATGATTGTTAGGGATATTATCACATCTTTTTTCTGTCTTTGCGGCTCTGGTCTTCACTACTTTGGATTTAAATGGTTAATGAAGCAAGCAAACCAAGCCTAATTTTGCTGAGATTTATTGGTTATATTTGTTTGGTAAATTTATCCAGTTTTAAAAGATGATTTACACAAACATTCACATTCTTCTCCCCTCAAAAATGTCAAGTAATGGACTGGAGTGGAGTACAGTACTACCCGAGACATTTACCAGATATACAGTACATCATAATACGTTATTAATATCATGCCTGTTCAATAGACGTGGATGTGTGGCGGTACCCTGGAGATTGTCCCGTGTTCACATGTTGGCCACATCTTCAGGAAAAGATCCCCATACAAGTGGCGGTCCGGGGTCAACGTTTTAAAGAGAAACTCCATCCGTCTAGCAGAAGTCTGGCTGGATGAATACAAGAAATATTACTATGAGCGGATTGGATATGATCTGGTAATGTGATATTGGTATTTATTGAATGACTGATTAGATTATTAAGTTCATTCATAATCACAAGATCCATTAATGACAAGAAAAATTAGTATTATGAAAGACCCAACTATTTTGACTCTTGCACCCGAGCTAGCTTCACCACCTCCAGTACTAATCATGTTCACCCAGGTAGCAGAACTCGTCAACAGTCCAGAGACATACAGTATCCCTAATGTAAAGCTCTTCCAGTGTTGTTAAGGCCACATAAGTACCTGCACTTTCAAAACATTTAAAGTTAGCAACATCCTCCAGTCTACCATTGACACCACTGTATGTACCCACCCACCTTTGACACATCTCTGCACATTATTGAATTACTGTACTGCCAACACCCTTCATACTGACAACACATGGCAATTTCCACATTCCACCTTGGGTCTTTCACCCACGCCATCCCTCCATTTCTTAAATTTATCTACTACCTCTTCACTACCACAGTATCTGTTGCTGTACAGTATCAACACTACTTCATCTGCATACAGCAACTCCCAAGGTAGACCAGTCCTAGAATATTAGCACCTTGATAAATAGAAGGCAGCTCAAGTTAGACCCCTACATACACTTCAGATTCATCACCATTTTCTCACTGAGGCTCTTGAGCCCTCAGACAATGCCTTAGACTTTCCTTAACCTATAGCTTCCCCACTGCCTACTGCACTACTTCACAAGGACGCTGTCAGAAGTCATCTCAAAGTCTACAAATATTGTACAAAGCACAGCTTTCTTTCCTTGCCAAGATACTTCTCTGGATGTATTGTTATTGACCTTTATTAAATCTTCCAGGGATCTTTTATTTACAGTACTATATATTCCAGGGAGACTTTGGGGATGTCAGTGACAGGAAGAAATTGAGGGATGGACTCAGCTGCAAGTCCTTCAAGTGGTACTTAGAGAACGTCTATCCTGAGCTCTTCGTCCCAGGTGATGCAGTGGCTTCAGGAGAGGTAAGTTGCATTATCCTTTTTTTTTAGTATAAAACAACAAGATTCATAGGAAAGAAAACTTATTTCTAGTTAAAGCCAGAATTGCTTAACAAATATACACATAAACAGTATAAAGTATTGTGCTTTAAAACAAAAATAATTAGTGCATAATGTTCAAGTTAAAAACAAATATACACATACTTACAGTACTTTAAAAGCAAAAGAATTATAACAATTCTTGCTAAAAGCAAGAATTGCAAATGTACAATATGTATAATAGAGTGTTAATTTAAAATAACAGTACAGTACACTACAGTACAGTGCAGTACAGTACAGTACAGTACAGTACAGGTTATAAAACAGAGGAAACAATGTTTTAATATAAAACATGATACAGTTAGAGTACAGAAAATAAACTGTTAGTTTAAAACAATGAAAATTTTTATAAGACAAAATTTATTGTTGAGAACAAGAGTTATAAACCAATAAGAATAAAGTGAAGAAAGTTAAAATATGTTTTTAAAATCGCAAAAACTTTTAGTACAGCAATTTGTTATTATGAAAATGTTATAGATATGGAAATATATGGAATTTTTTTTTTTTAGTATTGTACTGTATAGTTAAAGTTATGTGCAGTTGAATGCCAGGTAGCGACGTGTCCTCCTAATACTATGTATTTAAGTAATTATTGGATATTTTAATTGGCTGTATGTTGGCCTGGCTAGTTAATGCTGGGCATTTACACTCCTAGGTATAAAGCTAGACGTCGCATTCTGGACTATATCACAAAAACTGGTTTTTAGAAAAACTGCACTGCACTGTACTGCACTGTACTGTACTGTACTGTACTGTACTGTACAGCATAAAGATAATTTCAAAAACTCTATGTTTACCTAAAAGTACTGAATAAAAGTTGTCTGTGTTGATATTGTTCTTTATCATCACATGCATTGTTGTATGTACAGAGCTTATGTGTACAGTATTTACTATTATAACCTCATGATTAATAGTACACACACACAAGCACATGCACTTTGACAAAGTATGTGTACACACACACTCACAAATATATTTATTGGTGGCAAAACTATTATTGGTCTTGTATTTTGTAGAGAACTACATTTTAGTAAAGGTAATTTTTAATCCTTTTCTTGAAAATTACTTAAATATTACTGTAGCTTGAATCTGACATAAAAGTGGTTATAACGATTATTGATACAAAATTCATAATGAATTTATGATTTATGCCTTTTTCATTTTGTTAAATATATACATGTTTGTATTTTATATGTAAATAATTGGAGTGTGCAGTATGTGTTTGTATAGAGTGGACGTAAATATGACAGACACTGTATTGCAGCCACAACATAATAGATTTGGAATGGTCAATTTTGGCTCCTTTGGTTCTCACAATTCCTGTGATAATATATAAGTTAATAACAAAGTTTGGACAGTTTTATGAACATCTTAAGTTAGAATATAACTGCATAAGATTTCTTTAAAATACACTACCTGTGCCATTAGAAATTACAAGAATTGTGTATTGTGTAGAGTATCCAGATGTGGTAGTAACCTTTATAAGCATTACTTTTACCTTCATTTCTCTTTTATCATCCCCTTCACTGTACCCTTCAAGCTCTCTATCCACACATTGTAAAACTTTCCCTCTTGCTATATAATGAGCAAATTTTATACTTTACTGTGTACTACATCATACCATCACCAACATCAACTCTGGCTGTAGTGAAATGTTTTATTGTACTGTAGTGGTAATGGTGAACCTGCTACTGAGTCCTGTGTGTGAAAGGTTGTAATTTCTGCATAAATCATTGACTGTTAACAACACAATGCTTCTGAAGTTAAAATTGTATCTGGGTGTTGAAGTACCCATTCTTATTCCTTCTTAAGTTGCCTAGGAGACATCACCCTGTAGGAATTTGCACTTATTATGCTAGAATTTATCAGTCTTACAGTGCTGGAAGGTTTGATTTTAAACATAGTAGGTATTACAATTACTTCTCAGAGATGGTGTTTTTCTGGTCAGAAGTTGAGGTCACATCTAAGACACAATATTCTAATCCCTTGTGTGTGGGGGTCTCTTGGTGTTGCATACAATCATCTCTGTAGTGAAGCGGTTGGGTGCATGAACCAAGAGTGTGGTGTTGAGAGGTGATGGGTGATGTTGGATTGGATGATGGATAGCTTGGGGTCTTGTTGTAAAAGGGAAACACCAGGGTAGAACATGTTTGGTAAGGTTGTTAAAGAGAAAAGTTACAATACTTTACTGGATATAATATATGAAATAGATGGCCTCTGTTTTTTTTTTTTTTTATTGTTGTAGAGCATTTGCCTCAAGTGAAGGGTCCTGATTTCAATTCCTGACCAGATTGTAAGATTGGGTTTCTCTTTGTACTGTAGCCCTGGCACACTCACCATTAAAAGAAGCACATCAGTTGCAGTTGGTGATGGTGAAACAGAGTTTTACTGAGTGTTAACTTTTGACAGTCCATACATTTGAATATTCACATTTTTATTAATTTTATAGAAGAAAAAATTGTTTCTTGCAAAAATTAGGTTTTTGGCCTGCTGTTCCTTGAAAATTATCTAATACTGTACAGTTTAGATATGACTGATTGCAGAGATACCTTGTGTCGCCAGTATTCAGAGCTCACAAACTTTCACATTCTGATTAATCGTGATAATATTTTGCATTGAGCTACTGGTACTTGTAGCAGCTCACATTAGCTGATACTGACTTTCTTTTGTTCTGTTTACTTAATGTCTGCAATACTGCAATATTTGGCTGCTGCCTAACCAGCAAATGCAACTTGTGGCTTATTTAGTCCTCCTTTATTCCAGTTCACTGAATCTAATCATAATTTATGATCAGCATTGATCTTGCTTCCACAGCATCAACAGAGAGACCATCTTGAGTGATGATTTGTCAAGCTTGAAATTGTGGCTTCTTGTTTGTGTAACATTAGACAGTGTTATGAAATTGGTCTGGTTTATTTTCCATCTTGTTCTTGATTTTAAATGTCGTTTTGAGATGCACTTTGCCATGTCCTGTTTAAAGAATTATTAGTCCTAATGCTTTCAGCCCATCTGGATATTCAAGGTTTTGAACTGTTTTTCAAGTGAGGTAATGTGTTTCCATGGACATGGTTTTCATGGTTGTATGTTTACAGTAGTGCAACTGGGTACATACAAGGGGTGTGTATAGTAGAGTGATGATTTTATGTCTTTGTGTTCATTGGTGCATTTGATGATTCCTTGAGCCTGGCTTCTTTAACTGTTCCTCCCATTTTGTATTGTTGCTGCTTTCAGAGATTGGTGAATTGTGATACCCAGCTCCTTTTTTTCTTTTCATATTTCCTGATTTTTCATAACAAATATAAAGCACAGGAAGAGACCAGACAGGTGTAGTTAATGGAGTTCCTGTGCTGTGGGTTATTGTAGTATACGTGCAGACACTATCACTTTGCACTATCAACTTACAGTACATTGGTTATTTAAAAAGTTCTTATAAATCTTGTTAGCTGAATGTAATGGCCTCTTCACAACCAACTTAAAATAAAACTTTGCATTGTCTTCAGATATTGTCTTGTGGCTCAAAATAATTTTGTAGGTTTCAGTGAAATAGAACACAAAACACTCAGTCATAAGTGTGCTCTGCTCTTCTCTCCCATAGAGGATGAACATTGCCTGACAGTGGGGAAATGTGAAGTGGTTGTGGTTTTTGTAAAGTTAAACAAAACCTCGCTTGTCAGTATGGCCTTAGCCTATAATGATTAGGCACTGTGTGTCTGCCTCAAACTTTGATTTAAGTATCCTGACACTTGCCCCATAGTTATTGGGTCAAAGGTCATGGTTATTGTTGCTGAAGTTAGAATTTTGATGAGTATGAGTTTCACAGGTCCCTTGTCCATGGGGAGAAGATATAATTACCACCATCAATCTGTATATGACTTCATTACTGTTGTTTAACTCTTTCTTCAGTGCTATTTTTCTGTTCCTTCTTTTCATCAGATTTATATTAATATCTTCTATGAAATTAGGAACATTACCATTTCAGAGTTTAGGCCCTTAGGTACAGTAACACTATTGATGGAGAACCAGTAGGAACAAAAATTTATCAATGACTTATTGTTTTTTGGTTTAGGTACTTTAACTGACTGGGTTATACAGCACTATCCACAAGAACTAGTTTTCCTCAACAGAGAACTTTGTGTTAATAAGCTCAATTCAGGTCACAGCGGTGCACATAACCTAGGCAGTTAAAAATGACCTGAAACAAGAATCAACCCATGACTCAAGTTGTGCTGCAGATGATGTTGCATGTGACTGCTGACTTTGGTGTGGTTATGGGCTGACAAATTGGCTTTCTAACACCAGTGGGTTTGTAGTGTACCACCACCTCCTTAATCTTTATTTCTCTGAATAATTGAAATTTATCGCAAAGACATTTCCTCTTCAATCTTTTATTCTTTCTTTTTATTGGGATTCCTTCACTGAAAAACATATTTTACATTTAGTAATTTCTTGTTTTTCTTATCAATTAATTATCCACATTACTCCACATTTCTGTATAACTGATAGTGATTGTGCTGATAACTGACTCATGTATTTCTGTACATGTTCCATTGTTTATATACAGTTTTTAAAGGATTACCTTTCTCTATACTGTAAATTTTAACATAGGCAAAAAAACACCAAAGAGGAAGATAGGTTTGTATTGTGGTGTGAATGTGTTGAAATAAACTTGAGGTACTGTTTGTTCCTTCCTGTTCAAAGGTGACATTCACTTCTTAGACAAAATGACAAGAATAGTTGTTGATCTTTATAAGGCTCAACCATTAACTAAATGTAAATTGTATATTTCTCAAAGGTAAAAATGTAGTTGATTGTATATTTTAAATACTTTTATGTACTTGAGAACTAAGTCATTACGACATCTAAGATTATCAGTGCAGAATTTAAATTTACAGTGTTGAAGTATCACTAATTTTTTCAGTAAAACTTGCACACATTTATGACGAGCTCAAGCCCTTCACTCTTCAATATTCGTCTTTGTGATAACCTGTTGGCAGAAGCAGCAGTTATATAAATTCAACATTAGACATTATTCAAGCATTACTGATGATAATTTCCCAATTATCAAGTGCGACTTGAGGCATGTGTACAGTGAGTGAGTCAGCAATGAACCTCAGCCTCTCACCAGGTGGAGGTGGACAATGTACCTGTATCTGGCCACACCCTCAATAGTTTGGTGAATCGAGAAAATAGAAAGAATGGCTAAAAATTCTATCTTATGTTCTTTGTGAAGTACGGTACTGTACTGTATAGTTTTATCCAACCCCATTGAAAAATCATGTACAAAAATATCCAACTTTTGTCCTGGGATGTGATGCCCTTAGAAGTTCTTCCTTCCAGTTATCAGTGAGGCCACACTACATAAAGTGCAAGTCAATCTGCTTCCTGCACTTTCATGTCAAAATTTAAGTTTTGGAAATTTAAAACAACTTTAGTTTATTTGGTAAATAAGATATATCACCCCTTAAATACAGTATATTAAACTAAAGAAAAAATATGGTGTTAACTTTACCCATGTCCCACCCCCGTGTTGGGGACAACACTGGTGGTGACCAAGAGCATCATCTCAGTCTTTGCCTTCACTGTTCATAAGTATAGTGAATGTAATCATAGAAGGTTGTACTGTTAATATTAATAAATAAAATTACTTTATTTGTATGTGACAGGGATTAATGAACGGTCTGTACCACATAAAGGCTTTGTAGTACACTAAACGTTGTGCAGTACTGTAAAAAAAATATTCGGCATTGAAAATCAAGGTGTTTACACTTTGGGTATTTCCCTGTAGACTGCAGTTATCTTTGGTTCTTTTTTGACTCTCAGTTTTTAATTCTCTGGATTTCTTGTTCCCATTTCTGTATTTATTTTTGAGCACCAATCACCTTTGATTTCTTGTTTTCCACTATAATACACAATAACCAACCTTCATCTCTCCAGAGGACAGTACAGTATGATGATCAGATGAAATATTTTGAGACTCAGAAAGATTTGGCAATTTTTTTATGTGAATCTTGGATAGCAACAGAACTGAAGTTCCACAAGCAACTAAACATTAGTTGTCTTCAGTGTTTCTAAAGTGGAAGGAGTTAAAAAAGAATTATCATAATGATTTTAAACTGATGAAAGAAAATAAATTCTGTAACAGTATTTCAAACTGGTAAGGAACAAAGAATTATTTTTCTTAAAGGATATTTAAATTGGTAGGGATTAAAGACTGCCCCCGGGCTATGTCCTCCATGCTAACAGGTTCGCAACATGGGCGCAGGCGGGTCTACCTGCCTCGACTCACCTGCACGCAGGGCTAACTTGCACAAAGCTGTGGGCCTCTACCCATGTCACAAGCAAGGGGGTAACCAGGTAAACTAGCCACAGTAGAGCAACTCATTAGCCGTGCAGTAGATTTACCGTACAGTACAGTAGTAGATCCTAGTCCCCTCGAAGACTCCGATAGCGGTCAGAGGATCCCATTTAGACCGAGTCACAAGGAACGAGAACATGAGATGATGGCAGACAACATCTGAAGGTTTGCATGTGCTATATTGCTTTGCTGGCTGTTTTGTTGGTATACTGTACGTGCATGCCCCTCTAATACTCCTCGAGCTTCTCTGGATTAATTTGCTTGTGTTGCTCTTATTGATTTTCCAGAGGTGAGGTTGTGTAAAGATCTGGACTCCCTCTTTTCGTCTTTTGTTTGTTTGTATAATTTGTATAGACCACTGTTTCTAACTTTGTTCTGTATATAATTGGTTATTTATTAACAGACACAATTTTCAGCACACACACATATATATATATATATATATATATATATATATATATATATATATATATATAATATATATATATATATATATATATATATATATAAAAATATATATATATATATATATACAGTATATATATATATATATATATATATATATATATATATATATATATATATATATATATATATATATATATATATATATATATATTAATTGTTTATACAGTATTGTGACATCAAACCTACATTAAAAAGAATGGAACTCGAGTTTAATTTGGGTTTGATCTTACAAAATTGATATACATGTTCCTGCGAATCTCTCCAAGAATTACAACTATTGTACAAAATTTAGCTTGTACTAAATCTATGAGTGTTAAGATCTTTTTTACTCTTATGATGTTCAGGAAATCATTAGTACCTTTCTTATCACATCATCTCTGTTGCAACACTTTTTTACTTTTGTGGACTAAAAGAGATTGTACTCCAAAATTTCTTCACTATTGATCTTCCCTTATTTGATCATACAGTACAGGTACTCTTAAATTCCATTGACTTAGTGTCATCAACGAGAGAGACATCTGGCCTGTGTGTTCAGTTCTGTGTCTCGGTCATATTCTCTATATTTATCATCTTATAATTCTTTAATACTTTCTGAATCTTTATGTTCATGTTTTCAATTTAGATTATATAAATATTCTTAGCAAAGTAATGAGGGAATAAGTTGTATGTATCCATTATTATTATTATTACTCCTCTTTAACTCTTGTATGGAGTGGATCAAAAGGTACAGAAGTGGAAAGTATGGTAACAAAGGAGAGTCATACATGATGGGTGTAGAACGTGACAGGAAGGGGCTAAGATTCAAGTGTTCATATCTATAATTTGCATACATAGTACACCAAATGAACCTTTTATATAAGATACACTTGACATTTATTGTAGATCACAAAGTTACAAGTCAATGATTAATATTCAAGATCAACATTTCTACAATATGAAAAAAAAAATACATAAACTTATTCTCTTACAACATTAGCAACCATGTAGAAGTTTTGATAGTAAAGCTTGTTCAAATTTTTCCAAACAATAGACAAACTTGCTCTTACGACTGTAGCCACCCCCTCTCCTGTCCCCCGTACTTCAGTGTTGTTACGTTGTCATGACGTCTCTCGCCTTTCCTCGGTTCCTTGTTTCTGTAATCCTGATTTAGGTTGACAGTGTTCCTGTTCTTTAATTGTTTCTATGACTTTGTCAGTGCTTGTTTGTCTTTGGTTTCTTGACGCTGCTTTTTGGTGCTTATCAATTGTGTTTGTTAAAAATTCCCAAAAGTAACATCATTAGTCATTGAATGTGGGCCGGCAGTTATGTTGCTGTACTTTGGTTAACTGTTGGCAGTTGTGTTGCTGTACCCTGATTAACTGCTGTCAGTAATGTTGCTGTACCTTCATTGACTGTTGGCAGTAATGTTACTGTACCCTCACTGACTGTTGGCAGTAATGTTACTGTACCCTCACTGACTGTTGGCAGTAATGTTACTGTACCCTCACTGACTGTTGGCAGTAATGTTACTGTACCCTCACTGACTGTTGGCAGTAATGTTACTGTACCCTCACTGACTGTTGGCGGTAATGTTACTGTACCCTCACTGACGGTTGGCAGTACCCTCACTGACTGTTGGCAGTAATGTTAGTGTACCCTCACTGACTGTTGGCAGTAATGTTACTGTACCCTTACTGACTGTTGGCAGTTATGTTACTGTACTCTCAATGAATCTGGCAGTTATGCTGCTGTACCTTCCCTGTTCTCCTAACTCGCCTCCTACTGAGCCCTGCCTACAGCATGGTGGTTGTGGCAGTAGTAGTTAGTGTTGTCTGTGTCATGCAACAGATCCACAACTTGGGGACGGGTCAGTGTGTCGACTCTCCTGCCAAACCGGAGGATAACCACAAGCCAGTTGGGCTCTGGCCTTGCCATGGTCAAGGGGGCAACCAGGTAAGAGATTCTGATTGTGTCATTGGTTTTAGAAATTTTGCTCATTTTGAAAGGTAGGTACAGTACTGTGTTTTGTTGTTATTTTATATAGTAATTTATTAAAATATTATGAAGTATTGTTTTAGGTAATACTGTAGTTTGCAGTGTCAGTCAATCAACTGTTTGAGAGAGACAATGATTGTAATTGCAGGTTAAGGAATATATTTTCCTGAAGGGAAATTAGAAACAAGAAGTCATGCATATTGGCAAATGTATATGAGTTGAAAATTTCAGAAACACAGTTGGACAGTATAAAAAAGTAATCAAATCCTTGTCCCTTTATAACATATTAGTGTGGAAATAGTGAATATGCCAATTTACATAAGAAGACTATTTCAACTTTTATATATACCAACACTTGGAATTTTTAAATTAGATTTTATTTTGTGTGTGTCTAGGACTTTCAAAACCAACTGGTACCTGGTCCTGGTTACTGATACTTGCCTAAACTGGTAACTGGTCCTGGCTGAAGCATAGATATAACCCCAAAACTCACAGTCAGTCTTGTGAAGTATCTCCTGATTACTACCAGGTTCTTCCTAAGTTTAACTATTGTGAAAACCTTGATGGATATACTGTATGTAATGTACTTGAACCTATGAATCTGTATAAGAAAATGACCAACACTAGCACAGGATCAGATACACTCTAGATCCAGTGCCTGTCCAGTGTGTAACAGAGACACGACCCATTAACAGTCTCACCAGTGGCACAGAAGATAAACTTAAGTAAAATATAAAGGACAAAGTTCCAGAAAATTTGCTTCCCTATGTTTTGTTTATCACTCAATTAAGGTTCAAGTTCAGAGTAGAAGATTCAGTTAGCATCAATAAGATGTCCCAGAATGTAGCTTCCTTTTATTCTTCCACCTACTATCCCGGAACAAACGGGTATCAATATTAAACAGTAATTCCCTTATGATGACCGTGAATGCAACTTTATCTAAACTCGCCTTGATATAATATTTTGAACTGCAAGATTCATAACTGGAAAACAGTGACAGGTATAGTGCATGTCCTATTAAGTAACATGCTTTCAGCTCCTCTTTGTATCTAGTGGAATGTGCAGAGATGTGAGTAGTATTCTTACTTATGAGGAAATGACTCACACACATAATAAATTTGTCTACTTCATATTAGGAATGTTAGACTTAAATAATAGTTGTGAGAGATACCGGTACCTTTCTTATTATAATTGATTAAACTTGGAATTGATGTAGCTCCAAATATTATAATACAATTTTATGCCCAAGATACATTTTGTAACTTGGGAGAGTAGACTATTAATTTTGACTTGATTTAAATCCAGATATTTCTAAATGTATTTTCATGCTCAAGAAATAATTGTATGAGTTAAGAAACATTTGTTCAAGTTAATGGTAAACATCAATACAGAGCAGTTGGCACCTACTAATATTTTTAACTTTTGGTAGTATTGGATGTTGAGTAAGGAGGGAGAAATCCGCCGCGATGAAGCGTGTATGGACTATGCTGGGTCTGACGTCATTCTGTATCCCTGCCACGGGTCTAAAGGCAACCAATACTGGGAGTACAGTCCAGAGGTGAGTGATTCATCAGTATTTTGAGGTATTATGTAACAGAGATATTCATTTTACTGTACACCCCTTGTATTAATTTAAGTGCAGAGACTTCAAAATGGTGAGAGCACACCAATATTATTCAAGATCATTGTACAGTACAGTATAATGGAATAACAGATCATCTTGTACACATAGAAAATAAGTTCATGCATTTATATCAGTTGCATTGATTATGTTCTTATTGTTGACAAGAGAGCTAATGTTAGAGAAGGTGTGACAGGCTGGAAGACTGATCTGCTGGCCCATAGGATACAGGGTTGTTCGTTTGGTCCACTGGACTTTGGGTTGGCCTGGTCTAGTGGCTGGCCAGCATTCAGGTCTGTTGGATGGTTCAATGGCTAGGTGTCCAACTGAGGGATTACAGGAGGGGGAGAGATAAAAACATGAAAAAAAAAAGTAAAAAAAAAAAGGGAGAATGAAGTTGAGATTATAGTACATTGTTTAAAAAGAAGTCCTCTCAAGTTGACTGAGACATTAATGAAAGGAAGTAAAGGTGATGGAGGAAAAAATATAGATTTCAGGAAAATTGTTGCTAGAATCATTTCAGTGCAAATGGGGGAACTATCCAGGCCAGCATCAGAGAGGAGAAATTCATTTGTGTGTGAGTTTAAAGTGTAGTACTGTAGTTGTCATGTGTACTTGTGTTTGGTGCACTAAGAGAGGGTGAATGTCATAACTGATCTGTGTAGTAGAAGATATTGAATTGTCTGTATGACAGGATCATGAAACTTGAGGAGATAAAGAAATTTATTTCGACTTATGAATTAATTTGTCTATAGATATTCTCTTTTATATCCAGGCCTCAAAATTATAAAAATTTTGTTAGTTTACCCAAATGTATAATGTATAATATTTGACCATTGTACAGTACTCCAGTTTCCTGCTGCACTAACACTGAACAAGGAAGGTTGTGACAAACAATAGACCAACTGTTTGAATGGCTAATAAGCTGATAAGTGGTGGAAATGACAAGTTAATATAAAACAGAACTGCAAGGTTAACACTAAAAGTCAAAAGACTTATATTTAGTTAGTAAGTTTCACAGTAAATTTTATCCCCCCTATTATCTGAGCTTTTATTTGCAGACAAGCCGTATTACACACGGCAGCAGCAAGAAGTGTCTTGCCATATCTCAGGACAGGAAGAAGCTGGTCATGGAGGACTGCAACTTGGCAGAGTCAAGACAAAAATGGAAATTTGAAAATTATGATCCTAGCAAAAAACTATGAAGTCTGGTCTGATTTTAAAGTAAACCTTGTTTTTGTTTGCATATTTTTCAAGTGCCTCTGTGTATTTCTTTTATATAATAATAAAAAAATAAGGGAAAGAATGCTAAGTTGAGTGATTTGTGAAGACTGAGTTTTGTGCTGGTTGATGAGCACTTATACCTTCATGGTTTTTCTTCCTTAGCAGCAGACATTATTTTTACCAGTTAATATCGCTGGTGATTACATATTTCAGTGTGCCCAATAGGTGATCGACTTTTCTTGTGCTGAGAAACAGTAAAGCTTATTGTAAACTGAAATAATTAACTTTACTGATAATGCACTTGCTGCATCCATCTGCTACAGTAGTTAGTAAAGGTTGTGATTAGAAGAATCTTCCTTTAGCTTTATATAGTGTAATTGGTCTTGAGTGATGACGCTGGAAATCACAGATACCTCGGTGGTGGAACTGTGGAGTGCGACTTATGAACAGCTAGTTTCAAAAATTATTATTTTTATACGAACTCGATGGTTAGATTTGCAATTATTGTTTGACGGTAGTTTAAATGTTGAGTTAAATTATGATCATGTGAATGGTGACATTGTACAGTGATTAATTTATGACTGAACAGACCGTGGAAATAATTAACGAATTAAAAAAAAAATCGAAAAAATGAAGCTTATGACAAGTAGTTGAGAAAATATAGTGATTGGGACAAAAATATCGTAGTTTTAAGATCAGTTTCATATTTACTTAACATTTATAAAATATAATGAATTTTAAGGGCAAATATATATGTGTACAGTTCATAGACTGATACAGTGTTGCTGAAACTTGATGGAAGAATTGGTGTAGATGAGAGTGCAAGTTATTTTTTCTTAAGTCCAAATGGCATAAAATGATTTGTGCTGATGACTGTTTGTCATGTGTGCCTCTCATAACTTTGCCAGAGTATTTGAAACATTATCATTGATAGCTTAAATCAGTATGAGAAGAACTTATGAAATTACCCATTGCTCTGATTCTTCAAATATCTTCTGCTTTCTAATTTTGATATAAGATACATTTAATATACCATATAAATATGAAAAAAGGGAGTATTATATAATTCATCTTCAAAATGTACCTTACTCAAGCTATCAGTGACAGTGTTAAAATAAACTGAGTCATTGACCAATGGTATTATGAATGTGTCCTCAGTGTAAAGGAACTGAACCTTATTACTTAGAAATATGTAGTTACCTCATTAAGTTTGTTTTTCGTAACTCCAGTACTGGTTACTGAAGTTGTGGCCTCTTTTTTATATATTGGTGCTTGGGAACTACTAGGTGCCCCAGACATTTGGTCCCATAAGGTTTTAAACATTATGTCTGTAAATGTTGAAAATACATACATGATAACGGTTGGCCAATGTTGCTTCTTGTAAATGAGGTGGAAACATTGGCAAGTACTGAGAGATTCTAACGATTATAAGTCAATGGTAAATGACCTAAACATTTTCATTTCCGACTACAGTAATATCGATATCTCATCCTGAAAAAGAGTCAACATAGGTCTACAATTGTATGTTCTGCACTTTGAGTATTTATTGACACATTGTTAATGCCCACTGGAGCGAGACATCTGGGCTACCCTGTACATCAGTATCTTAGGGATAAAAGGGCAATGATAGACCCAGGGGAACACAGTCATGCCCATTGGAATTCCTGATTATTCTTGTATTTCCAACTTCACATGCTTTTTATAAGATGGATACAGTATACTGGAGTGTTATCCTCAGTATATTGTGTATGATTTGTATCTGAATTATCCTTCAGTGTGTAAGGAAGTTGGAGAATATTTTCATGGTTTAGTAAGATGGCAGTAAACTGGTTGTAGGGTCCTTACCAGGGTATCTATAACAATTTGAAAATATAACACAATTCGGATTTTTAACTTTGTCATGAGTTAGTGTTTAAAGTTATATCTGAGGGAGCCAGTAGTGCACCCAGTCTATTGTTGAGAGTATTCAAGGGTTTACTGTAATGAACTGTACCAGGAAGGAATTGAATCCTCCACCTTATTTTGAGGTAATTTTTAAGACTTCAGGCTATGCGATGTGTCTTCTGTTTATGGGCCATGCAAACAGTGTCTTGTATCACAAGGACCATGGAAACTGCCATTTTCTCATAATTCAGATATTCACCATGAGTATTTTGATTACTTGTTGAAATATTGTGTCAAAATACAGCCACTCACTTGAGCACGACTCCCCTGGATCTACCCTTGACTACATTATTAATGATTTTGTAATTATTCAGATGAATCATTATAAGAATAATTAGTGCACAAACATATTGAGGCCATTTTCCACTATGTGGGAATACAAATGAAGAGAGAAAGAATGTTATGGGACACAAATTGAAGTTAGGATGTATTGTGACATATTTTATACTGGTTACATTGTCTATGATATTAGGCTCTACAGTACACTTTATTTTTCTCTCCCTCCCTGCCTCCCTCCTTGCTACAGTTAACTTGTGTACATTCACTCATTTAAGTGCCAGTGTACCAAATTACATCAAGTACACTGGAAATTTGACCCTGTTAAATACACTGTTGAAAAAGTACCCAAAACCATATCCTATATTATTGTTAACTTATTCCCATTGCTTTTAATTTTTTACTTTTATCCTCTTCACCGCTGATCTGCTCGCCAGCCTCTTGGGCGATCGGTAACGTCTCTTACTTTTCCTTTTCTCTTATCATAGTTCCCCTTTGAAGAAACTTTTGGTTTCACTACTAGTTGCCAAATTTGGTTAAAGGTATTTTTACCAAACCTGTACCATTATTTTCTCCTCATTATTCTCTCAACTTTTGCAGAAACATTTGTTATGAGCTGCCACCCATTTATATCTCATCTAATTGTTCATTTTTTGCTTTAAGTCATTATGCTCTCTCATTTTATATCTATCATTTCATGACCTGTACATTATCAGACGCACAATATCCAGGTTTTATTTTTGATTCTTAGGATTAACGTCTGTCACTTCTTGCGGAGATGATGTTGACCTCTATACCACTGACGCTGACTCATTAATGTTC
Source organism: Homarus gammarus (assembly GCA_958450375.1). NCBI lineage: Eukaryota > Metazoa > Arthropoda > Malacostraca > Decapoda > Nephropidae > Homarus > Homarus gammarus. The sequence goes on along the minus strand of CAUDMG010000657.1, from coordinate 7,694 downwards.
AAAAATTTATAAGAACTACAAAAATTAATAGTTAAATATATAAAACTGTATAACTATAGGTAGTCTTTTTCTCCAGCTGTTTGTTGTACTTGGGATCATCTGGTTGTACAATAAATTATAAATAAAACTTTACCAAGAAAAGTCAGGTGACAAAAATGAAAATGGTAGAACTTATTTTCTTTTGCAACTTTAACAAAAGATTTTTTTTTTTTTTTTTTAAGATTTAAGATAATCTGGTTTATACACTAGATATTGACAAGAAAATATACCATAATTAGTTGTATAGTCAGAGTTGAGTTGATTCAATAATAAGTTCATAAGGGAAAAACTTCATCTCTCTACATTTAGGAGTTTACAGAGTTGTTGTTGAAACTGGTACATGAAGCTGGGTAACCTGTGTTGTTTTATCTCTATGCTGTGGGTCTTCAGGTTACATACAGTACTGTACATGAACAATTTTAAGACAAGAAAATGTTCAGATAATATTTATACAACTCATAGACTTTGAAATTATTGCAATGTTTTAGATGTTTCATTTGAGACTTAATGGAATAAATTGCACAATTGGGGTACTTGATTATTGATTTATTTAGATGTCATGTTATTCAGTTAAATTTTGCAGTTTGGTTTTGCCTTTACCATAACAAAACTAATTGTACAATGCTGTTACATTCCAAATTATTATTGCCATTTCATGACTACATTCCATTGTCATTCCAAAGTAGTGCTATAGTATATATATCTATATATAATTATTGAATTGATAGTTTTCCAATATTGTTAAAATGTAAAAATATTTGACATATCAGTCATTATTTTGCCAATGTTGCCACTTTACATATCAGTCATTGATGAGGTGGATGCTTCTCAGCTGTTGTTAAGGCTGTGTCAACTGTGTAATCATATTGTAAATCATCAGGTAAATTGTTGCTTATATGCCAGTCTTCAAAAGTGGTTACCAGTAGTGTGTTAATTTCCTCCTCCATTGCTAGATGTCCCTCCATCTATTTACTGTACCATTTGCCACACACAAATGTAGTAGGTTGACAGACAGCCATTTCCAAAATCCGAATTCATCTTTTGCCTCGACACACACTCACATAGAACACCCAGCAGCAGAGATTAATTTTTGTATATAAATTCTGCTCACTGGTTTGGTTATCTCAGAAATGAAGGAGTTACTGGTATGATATACTGTGCATATATTCCTAACTTCTATATTTTGTATAGGTTCTTGCTGCTATGACAGATGCACCCATTGTCCAGATACCCATTTGAATTACTCCGGAACTCTCTCGGCCGTAAGATAAATTGTTATTAAGGAAACATGCAGGTCTTTGCATCTTTATATTACTAGATAGGCTTTAATGTCTACAATTCCTTATATACGTGAAATCTAATTTAAGATACAGCATTGTCTCTCTGGTATCTACATATAGGTTTTCCCATTTTTGTAACCAGTCAAACTGCTTGAAACATATAACAATCAAGTTCTTTATGTATAATGAGTAATTACATATATTCTACATTTTTTTTTAATTAAACAGAAAAATTTTAACTAGAAATAAAACTTAAATTTTTACTATCACAAAATAATAAAAAAATTAAAATAGAATTATTGTAGATTAAGGTACAGTCGACCTGTTGGTGTAATGTTGTATTTGTTTACAATACATAATACATTAATTTAGTGCAGTAAGCATTTTGTAGCTGATTTGTCAATAGATAAAACAAAAAGAATATCCAACACATGATATAGATTTTTCCTGAATTGCTATCTATGAATTCTATCCTCCTGTTTCTGAAGAAAAGTACACTTTTGTACTGGATGAATCATGGGTTACTGAGACATTAAAGAATATGGGGGGGGGGGGGGTTAAGTGTTATAAAATGGGTGTAAAGAGAAACAGAATGGGTCTGAAACCATATATATACACACACACTTACTCACACATACTTTACCCATTATGTAAAAGAAATCCCTCACTTGTTTTTAGATAGTATAGACAAACTTAAAAGCTCCTGAATAAATACCAGATTGTTATGTAGATTACTGTTGGGTGATAGTCTTAAACACACACACACATATATTCTCTCTCTCTCTCTCTCTCTCTCTCTCTCTCTCTCTCTCTCTCTCATGATGAATGATGTTAAGCAACTCTTTGTTTATCGTACATCATGACTCGAAGAACTGCGGTCAAACTATGTATCTGTCACCTAGAGAAAACAAAGAGGTACATCCCCAAAAGTTATCCATTATATAAATTTCCTTGTGTTTATGTTATTTATTTTACTCTTTGTGAAGGAGAACTTGGTTGATTATTTATGATTTCTATATAATAAAAACAGGAGTAGATTATCAAATATACAGTAATTCCATTTAAGTACAGGTACAGGTAGTAAAATACAGTATATGTTCAGTCACCACATCGTTTAATCTACAAGCATATGAGTTTGAGGACCTAGAAATTTTATATACCAGTATGTTAAGGTTAAATTATTTTCCATTAGTTTAGTTTCGAGACAAATTGAGAAAAACAAACCTTACTTCTGAATGAAAGGCATAAAGCAACTATTTATGAACATGCTGCTCAAATGTATTAGAATAAGAGTTTGGGCTCTCATACTATTTATTCTTAGCAGTTAAATACAGGGTTCATTTTTTTCCTTTACCTGAGAACCCTAAATGATTACTAATGTATTTTAAGATGTGCAGTAAACAGGAACCCGAAAATCTGTAGGGGTAAAGTGTGAACATTATGAAAAACATCTAAGGTTCCTGGTAATTACACATCCTGGAATACAATAGTAATCATTTAGGGTTCTAGAATAAAATCAATTACCTTGTACAAGATTTTTTTTTTATTATTTACTTATGTATAAATTTAGTAAACGATGTACAGGTATATTGAAAATAGTCCCCTGTATAAATATGAACATAATTTCATATGAACATACTGTATACATCAATATAATTATAAAAACTGTAGATTAGAACGAGTGAATGAAACGTGTAAAGTATTTCCAGAGTTGTGTGGTGCATTTGTTGTGTGTTAAATTGAATTAACCAATTGTTTTCCAGTGTGAAGGGATGACACTGTATGGCTGGGTAAATTGTTCTGCCCACAATACATTAAAACCCTACATGTGTGATTCCTCAAAGGGTGCCTTATTAAAACCATTCCTACTGATAACTGTATCAATCTCCTTTATACAGCACAGTCCTGTACAGGCACACCTCTCATAATGTGTGATGTGATGCAGTGTTACTCTTCGTCACTGATCGGCTCGCTACCCACTTGGGCGGTCAGTCACCTCTTTTACCAACTGCCCAAGTGGCTAACAAGCATCATGACAGGTATTTATTTTTACTGTCTGCCTGATTGTGCGAAGTGCTTATCTCTGTTTTCCACATACTGTACTGCACTGTGTGTCACCCAGGAGAGGGACCCTATGATGTGTAGGAACATAAACCTTGCCAGCAGTAGGTATAGAAGCAAGTTAAAGCAGAAGAGGTTGCAGCAGGAAGAAAATAAGAGGAAATATTTTTTAAAGAAACAGGATAAAAAACAGTGCGAGGAAGTGGCACAAAAATCAAGAAAGAGCAGAGGGCCTTCTAGCAACAAAAACCGAAGCATTTATTCTCCCTGAAAAAAATAGCTATGCAATTGGTGTAATTAATGGAATATTTAACATCCCTCCCCTAACACATTGTTTTTCACTTTTATAGTTTTCAATTTGTAGCCATAGACTAAATTAAGATAAATTTAAGTCAATCATTTTCTTTGGTAAAAGATTATGGGTCACCAGCCATGTTCATGGTGACCTCATCAGATAGTGCTCCTCCTGTGCTCCTCTCTACCCCCTCCCCCTGTGCTATTGTAGTGGATTTCTCCCCTACAAACGCTGTTTGTCGCTGAGTAGCCGATCCCGCGAATACCCCAGTGTATGCCTCGTGGTCTAGGTCAACCAGCGCCGCCTTACATGACGGAGGTCAACTACTAAGCCACGCCTACCTCCGCTATTTAAGACCTGACCCCGTGGTGACTGCCCTCTTCTTCTAGCTACAGCCGCAGCAAGCAACACCACCTCCTCCGCCGCTGCCTGGCGGCCCTCGCTCCCGCCGGCGAGCATGGCGACCCACAAGCTTGTTCTCCTCTGAGCATCCTCACCAACCAGCTCTCTCTACATCACGCTTGTAACCATGCTGCCACTTCCCAGCACCAAGCTGCACTGTACATCCAATACAACATGTATACAGAGAGCACATTGTGAGTTTCCTTTCTCCATATCATCCTGAGAGTGAACCCACCAACCCGTACCCCACAAATGGTGACCCCGGAGTGACCACTCACACAAGATGGAGGAGAAACAGATCACGCTCCCAGTCTTCAAGCAACATGGAAGACTGGCTTATCCACCCAGAAGCAGCTCTTATCGGCTCTACAGCTACTGTCTCTACACCGCAGGTTAGACACCCTAGAGCAGCTCTGCTTCTCTAAGCAGACACCAGCTCCTCTTCCTGCCCCAAGCACCACGTCTTACCGACCCCAACACACCCGTCCTGCCTCAGACGCCGCCCCGGCCCAGCAGTACCCCCTGCCGTTCCTCCTGACGCGGACCCACACACCCCTCTTTTCTCCCTCAGGTACTCCCTGCTACTGTCCTGCACCCTGTTGCTGTTGTGGACCCAGCTGCTGTCATGAGCCCTCATCCGCTTCTGCTGACGCAGCCCCTGCTCCTGACCCAGGCCCACACACCCCAGCAGGCGCATCTGACGACTCTGTACCTGCCGTGAGGGAAGGAAGGAGTATTGTAGTGGATTTCTCCCGTACAAACGCTGTTTGTCGCTGAGTAGCCGATCCTGCGAATTGCCCAGTGTATGGCTCGTGGTCTAGGTCAACCAGCGCCGCCTTACATGACGGAGGTCAACTACTAAGCCACGCCTACCTCCGCTATTTAAGACCTGACCCCGTGGTGACTGCCCTCTTCTTCTAGCTACAGCCACAGCAAGCAACACCACCTCCTCCGCCGCTGCCTGGCGGCCCTCGCTCCCGCCGGCGAGCATGGCGACCCACAAGCTGGTCCTCCTCCAGCATCCTCACCAACCAGCTCTCTCTACATCACGCTTGTAACCACGCTGCCACTTCCCAGCACCAAGCTGCATTGTACATCCAATACAACATGTATACAGAGAGCACATTGTGAGTTTCCTTTCTCCATCCCATCCTGAGAGTGAACCCAACAACCTGTACCCCACACTCTTCCTCCTCCCCCTGTGCTCTTCCTCCTCTTCCCCTATGCTCTCTTTCTCCTCCCTCTGTGTTCCTCCCCCTGTACTCCTCCTCCCCTTGTGCTCCTTCTCCCCTGTCCTCCTCCTCCCTCTGTCCTCCTCCTCCCCCTGTGCTATAAAGAAAAAAAACAATAAAAAAAAAGGAAAAACGAAAAAGGCCGGGAATCAAACTCGGGCCTCGATGAGAGGCAGGTAAAACTCTTAACCACTGGACCACAGGTAACTTAAAATGCTAAAAATTGATTTCTCTCTTATACTTCAGGTCCCCTCCCTACTGTGCGCTGAAGGGTTGGGGCAGCTCAAATATATATTAAAACAGATCAAATTCATCGTCCAATTGACTTATAGGGAATAAAATCGCGAAAATAATTCTCCATAATGAAAAAAAATAAGAAAAAATATACAGAAGCGCCGGGAATCAAACTCGGACCCTTATAATGTCAAGTACGAGCCTCAACAATTGGACCACAGCATACAAAATATAATTTAACCTTTAATCTTCTCTTATAGGTAATATGCTCTGCCAACTCTCTGTGAGCCGCAGGATTAGAGCAGCTCGTCCACACTTGATATTGAAACAGTTTATTTAACCAGAAAAATATAGATACAGAGTGGACCAATTTTAATGGAGTTTCTTGAGCTTTAAGAATGACGTTAAGGTGTAATAACTGTAGGTCTGTCATGGCTCAGTGGTTAAGAGTCCTGCTCACTCCTCATGGTGGTCCTGTACTCCTGTGCTCAGTGGTTAAGAGTCCTGCTCACTCCTCATGGTGGTCCTGTACTCCTGTGCTCAGTGGTCAAGAGTCCTGCTCACTCCTCATGGTGGTCCTGTACTCCTGTGCTCAGTGGTTAAGAGTCCTGCTCACTCCTCATGGTGGTCCTGTGCTCAGTGGTTAAGAGTCCTGCTCACTCCTCATGGTGGTCCTGTACTCCTGTGCTCAGTGGTTAAGAGTCCTGCTCACTCCTCATGGTGGTCCTGTACTCCTGTGCTCAGAGGTTAAGAGTCCTGCTCACTCCTCATGGTGGTCCTGTACTCCTGTGCTCAGTGGTTAAGAGTCCTGCTCACTCCTCATGGTGGTCCTGTACTCCTGTGCTCAGTGGTTAAGAGTCCTGCTCACTCCTCATGGTGGTCCTGTACTCCTGTGCTCAGAGGTTAAGAGTCCTGCTTACTCCTCATGGTGGTCCTGTACTCCTGTGCTCAGAGGTTAAGAGTCCTGCTTACTCCTCATGGTGGTCCTGTACTCCTGTGCTCAGTGGTTAAGAGTCCTGCTCACTCCTCATGGTGGTCCTGTACTCCTGTGCTCAGAGGTTAAGAGTCCTGCTTACTCCTCATAGTGGTCCTGTACTCCTGTGCTCAGAGGTTAAGAGTCCTGCTCACTCCTCATGGTGGTCCTGTACTCCTGTGCTCAGAGGTTAAGAGTCCTGCTCACTCCTCATGGTGGTCCTGTACTCCTGTGCTCAGTGGTTAAGAGTCCTGCTCACTCCTCATGGTGGTCCTGTACTCCTGTGCTCAGTGGTTAAGAGTCCTGCTCACTCCTCATGGTGGTCCTGTACTCCTGTGCTCAGAGGTTAAGAGTCCTGCTTACTCCTCATGGTGGTCCTGTACTCCTGTGCTCAGAGGTTAAGAGTCCTGCTCACTCCTCATGGTGGTCCTGTACTCCTGTGCTCAGAGGTTAAGAGTCCTGCTTACTCCTCATGGTGGTCCTGTACTCCTGTGCTCAGTGGTTAAGAGTCCTGCTCACTCCTCATGGTGGTCCTGTACTCCTGTGCTCAGAGGTTAAGAGTCCTGCTCACTCCTCATGGTGGTCCTGTACTCCTGTGCTCAGAGGTTAAGAGTCCTGCTCACTCCTCATGGTGGTCCTGTGCTCAGTGGTTAAGAGTCCTGCTCACTCCTCATGGTGGTCCTGTACTCCTGTGCTCAGTGGTTAAGAGTCCTGCTCACTCCTCATGGTGGTCCTGTACTCCTGTGCTCAGTGGTTAAGAGTCCTGCTCACTCCTCATGGTGGTCCTGTACTCCTGTGCTCAGAGGTTAAGAGTCCTGCTTACTCCTCATGGTGGTCCTGTACTCCTGTGCTCAGTGGTCAAGAGTCCTGCTCACTCCTCATGGTGGTCCTGTACTCCTGTGCTCAGTGGTTAAGAGTCCTGCTCACTCCTCATGGTGGTCCTGTGCTCAGTGGTTAAGAGTCCTGCTCACTCCTCATGGTGGTCCTGTACTCCTGTGCTCAGAGGTTAAGAGTCCTGCTTACTCCTCATGGTGGTCCTGTACTCCTGTGCTCAGAGGTTAAGAGTCCTGCTCACTCCTCATGGTGGTCCTGTACTCCTGTGCTCAGTGGTTAAGAGTCCTGCTCACTCCTCATGGTGGTCCTGTACTCCTGTGCTCAGTGGTTAAGAGTCCTGCTCA
>CAUDMG010000656.1:0-61498 GCA_958450375.1 Homarus gammarus | reverse complement strand
TGGGAGTGTCAGTGTAATAGGCCCCTGTCTCATCAACAGAACGTATTATATAAATGGGTCAATACATCTGATATTATATTCAGATTCACCACCCTGTAACTTTCCACTGTCTATGAGTAAGACATGAGATGGACACGTGAGCGGGTAACTCACCCAAGAGGGCGAGACCCATAGGTCAGCATTTCTGTAAGCACGCACTGCGATGCCCCTAAGCTTCAGTAGCTCACCTCAACTCATATCGTAAGGACGTGACCTAACGTTTATCATACATAAACGCCGTCCCTTTCTCATTCACTCCTAGACAGTGAGACTTACGGTTGATATACACTCAGGAATTATATATACAACCTTTTATAATAAAACAAAGGAACTACCGTTTGGGTTTCGTTACTTAAAACCCAAATATAAATATGTGTGAACGGACTGGTTAATTGGACAAGCAGCCGATTCATATAGGTGGCAGCGGTGGGATACGGATTCTACAAACTGGTAGTCGTATCATCCGTCTGTATCTTGTGAAAAACAAGAAACCACACAGCAGTGACGCATTACATAATCCGAGTGTTTAAAACTATATCCCGTATTGAGACGATATGTAGTGAGCGCTCCTTATCTCTGTCACATACAAATACGTGCAGAATTTGTAATATACAAATATTACAGCCTGTTGGTACATATCCAGATTAAGCCGGTTGAGATAGACTCCACTCAGCATTCCCTAGACATTACAGTGTTGCAGTGTTGAAAAACAGTTTCGTAGCCTGGAATTCAATTGGTATTTCACTAGCAGCTGGGCAGTATTGTTGTGTCGTCAGCGCGAATTACGAATTCCGGTGTCATCATACAGATCTCCATATATACGTGGACTGTGAAGACTTGGCACACGGCAGTTTCGCCAGCGAACCAGCAACCACCAGTGTGATAACCAATCATAGTTTTCTGATCGCCGGAGGAGGAACTCACCTAAATCAAGTGGACTCGTCTCTCACCAAAGCAGAAGCGTCATCTCGTTGCCAAGGAAACCAGCAGCAGCGCACGCATCCTAGGAAGAGGCCCCGCCCACACTCCACCCAGAACACTTGAAGGATCACATTTTCTATACAGACGTACTACTCTGTATAAATAGGTATTTAAATTACATAGTTCTACACACATGAACACGTTCGAGAGATATCTTCACACCGATAGGTTCGTCGGATAGGATTATTTCAATGATAAAGTGTCGAATGTAAGATTAATGTATTGAAATCCTATAATTTACAGTAGTTTTTAAGTGTCTGTCTTCTTATTGATAGTTTAAAAATTAACTACAATTCATATTCATTTGTCTTGTAAATGAGAGGCAAGTGATCTACTTACTGTTAAGTATTCATTGACCCAAGGGGCCTAATAGATAATTTCTATGTTTCCCATGTCTAATGTAGATGAAATCGAACGCCTAGCGCAACTGTTTGCTGATAACCAACTCATCATGATCAAGCCCAGACTGACATAGATTTTGAGTATGGAACACAGTTAAATGAGTCGGTAGGAAGTAGTGAGAAAGTTATAGACGAATCATTTGACGACTTAAACCGTCGTACCCTACGGTCTGGTAATCACTATAGTACCTCACCTAAGTATACTAAAGCAGTTACCCCTGTTACAGGTGATAGTGTGTCTGTTGCTAAATCGGTAACAACCCTATTAACCCAGCCTTCTGATAAGAGTAAGAATACTAATTTGCTTAATACTAACACTAAAATGGCTTCGTCTAACCCTCACACCAGTACTACTACCACACCTAAAGCTGATAATGTTATTAATATCATGCAGCGCGGTGATTATGTTCGAAATTTCACGGGACAAGACGATTATAGGGTCGCACATTTTATTCGTGCATGTGAAGATAGCATGCGCAATAGTCACATAACGACTGACAAAGAAAAGAAAGCATATGTACGTTCCCATATAACGCAGGGTTCCTATGCAGGCAGTCGTTTAAATGCGTTTGGTTTACAAAGCCCTGACTATGAAAAGTTCAAGCGAACGCTAATTGGGATTTTTGGGGGTAGGTCACAGCTGGGCCAACTGCAATGGATCTTCAGATGGTTGGATCGCTGTATTCCAGGTATACGAAACGAGGTTCGCCAGGACATGCAAGCGACCTTCCGGTCATCAGGCTGGTACAACTCACGGGGTGATATGCCACCGGACATGTGGAAACATTGATAGAACTAATAAGTTTTCTTCTTTCCGTCCGTGTTCCCTTATATAGCCGGGCACAGGAAGTACAGTATGAACCACCCTTGGATATGGTGGAATAGGCAAACAAGCTCTGTCCCCAGGCTACGGGCCCCTTACTGGCGCAACCCTCAGTGACGTCACCACAACCCCAGCCGTCTCAGATGCCACAGATGCCTCACTCTCAGACTCCTTATGCGACACACTTAGCTTCGATCGCTCCTCCCTGCCTAACATATAAACAGAAAACATCGTTACGATGCGCACATTGTAATAAACGTGGCCACGTAATGGAAGATTGTTTTCAGCTCCGAGGTAATAGTGCTAATTTTAAGGCCACACCCGGTGCAAAGCCATTCTCAAGGTCAAACAGTGAGGGAGCAAAAGCAGCACCTCCTCCTACCCAGACAGCGCGCAAATGGTGCGCTCTTCACAAATCGACATCTCATAGTTCACATGAGTGCGATATATTAATAAAGGCTAGGGGAGTGGACCTAAGTGAAACGGAGGTGTCGCATAGGCGCAAGCAGAAACGTCCCCAGGACAAGTCATCGGGGGAAGACCAGCGCACACCACAGCAAGGAGAGGGATAGATAGGGTAATTCCCACCCCTCCTCACAGCACTTCTATAGCGGCCTCATTAATAGCGGCGCTTAGAAAAGTGGAAGTGTTGTCAGTGCCGGTGAGAGTGGATAATACCAGATTGGCTCTTGATATAGACACAGGTGCTTGCGCTAATGTATTGGCCTTGACATCATATCACGAGTTACAACGTAAATTCCCTCACCGCAAATTCAAATGGAGGCCTAGTAACGCTGAGCTCGAAGGAGTTTCAGGTACTCAGCTGAGCATCAAAGGAATGGTGACGTTACCACTCAGATTCTCAAGACGTGGTACGCCCTTCTACGCGGACTTTTATATAGTTCAGCAGTTCAATTTGCCAGCTGACGGGTTACTTGGTCTACCAACTCTTCGAAAGAACATGATAGATGTTCATCCACGTAATAATAGTGTTACGTTTAAAGGAGTTTCCTACACAGCAATGAGTCATTCTGAACCTATGCTCACCGCTAGGACGAAAGTGTTGTCTACCAATCCTATTAAGAGGAAGGCGGATCATGCGTCAGAGATATATCTCGACCTCAACCACACCTTCCCAGCATGATTACAGCAGCAAGAGTTGGAAGATAGTACCTGCAATTTTGAAGAGTACTCTCCATTACCAGAATGAGGAATTAACCAACGCAACAATCCTGTGAGCTGAAGTGAACATTAGTTTCTGCAAATGATTTGTTCACTGCCCAGGGTGTGACAGGACGTGACTGCAGTTGTTGAGACTACTCATCAATCAACATCCTGTCAACAAAATTCTTTCGTATGGTGTGAACAACCCCCAGTTACCAGCACCCAGCACCCACCCTAGTGATGATGACACATCCGGTCTGAGAGATGGTCTCTGCATTCTGAGGTATGGTGTTGTGGATGACCTAGTGTACCCAGGATTTTTGTGAAACATTGACCCAGTCACCGGACCTTGGAATCAGCTGTGTCTACTGTGGGACACACACACACAAGTCTACGGGATTGCGGCAGCAATTTCACATTATCAAGAAATTAAAGAAAGGATGTTATGTGTGTGATTTTCTAGATATCACAGCAATGTCGAAGTGCAACCAAATAAATTCCTAATTCGAGGTATTGTTGCGAATTGCCAACAGACTCGACTGGCCAGGATAGATCAAATAGCACCACATGTCAAGGTGATCGATCACCCTCAGGGCAAGACACGCCTGTTAGAGCTGCTTGCCAAGGGAAACGCTAGGTCAGACAGATTTAACATCCCATCATAAAGCGTTAAAGGAAGGAACCAACCCTGTTTACATACCAGCTTATAGACTACCTCATAGCCAGCGCGCTATAGTGCAAGATATGATACAGGGTATGTTAGATGAGAATGTCATTAGACACTCAAAATCCCCCTTTAACAGCCCAGTATTCCTCGTCCCGAAAAAGGATGGTGGATGGCGCCCTGTCATAGATTTCAGGCGCGTAAATAATCAAACAATCCCTGATAGGTACCCAATGCCTATCTTGAGTGACATATTGCAATCCTTAGGCAAGGATAATGCGGTATTTAGCAACTTAGATTTACTTAGTGGGTATTGGCAAATACCACTCGATGAAAAAATCACGAGAAATCACGGCTTTTAGCACGCCTCTAGGCCACTTTGAGTTTCTACGAATGCCATTTGGTCTCAGAAATGCCCCACTAACATTTCAAAGAATGATCAACACCCTGTTTGCCGGACTAATTGGTACCACAGTCTGCGCTTATTTGGATGATCTAATAGTAGTCAGTAAGGACGTCGATTCCCATCTCATTAAACTGCGTGAAGTTTTGGCCAAACTTTCCACAGCAGGACTCAAAATAAAACTCTCAAAGTGCGAGTTTTTAAAATCCAGAATCCATTTCCTTGGTCATGTAGTCGACGGTGAGGGCATACGCACAGTTAATGATAAAGTCAAAGCTGTATCTCAGTTCCCGCGTCCTACCTCAAATGATCATGTGCGTAGCCTTCTCGGATTATCTGGTTATAATCGTTCCTTTATCAAGGACTATGCAACATTAGCATCGCCCCGAACGAGGTTGCTCAAAAAAGATGCAGTGTTTATATAGGATGCTGAATACAAGGAAAGTTTTACGGCATTGAAGACAGCGCTAACCAATGCCCCGGTTCTAGCATTCCCAGACTACACTCAACCTTTCACTCTCTGTACTGACGCTCCCGGAATTGGAGTCGGAGCAGTGCTCATGCAAGAGGACACGCGTGGGAAGTTTAGAGTGATAGCATTTGCAAGTCGCAAACTAATCGATGCTGAAACACGTTTTTCGGTGACGCATTTAGAAACGTTAGCCGTTGTGTGGGCACTTAAGAAGTTCAAAGACATTATCTTTGGCTACAAGATAATTGTTTTTACTGATCATGCGGCAGTCACCGAACTGTTCCATGGCAGAAACTTATCAGGCAGATTAGCACGCTGGTATCTGACAATTCAAGAGTTTGACCCCGAATTTAGGTATTTACCTGGGAGGGCGAATGTTGTCGCCGACGCTCTGTCAAGAAATATAGCACCAGTAATGCCTGTATCAGCATTCACTCTTTCGCAGCTGGAAGATGAGCAACGACGCGACCCATATTGGTCAGCTGTTATTTTTGCTCTCGAATCGGGCGAGGATGTTAAACTCCCCAAGTTATTTCTTCCCTTAAGTCAGTTTGAATTACGACATAACATACTCAATAGGACGAGAAAATCTCCTGAGGGTAATGTGTCTCAAATAGTCGTACCTGACACGTTGCGCAAAGCAGTAATGACATTGTTCCACGATGTCCCACAAGCAGGTCACCAAGGTCGTGATAAATGCTTAGCGGATTTACGAAAGAAGTATTTCTGGAACACTATGAAGAAAGACATAGAATTACACATAGCTAATTGTTTGGCATGTGCTCAACATAAAAGATCAACAGGATCACCTGCCCCGATTCTACAATATCCTACACCAGACCGTCCGTTTGACACAGTCGCTGTTGATGTGTTACAACTCCCAATGAGTCATCAGGGATCAGGATACGTCTTAGTGTGTGTGGATCATTTTTCCAGGTTCGTGGTCTTGGTCCCACTAAAAAGCAAAACGGCCGAAGCAGTAGCCTATGCATTAGTGATGAATCTCATATGTCCATATACTACGCCTAAAGTTCTACTCTCTGATAATGGAACAGAGTTCAAGAATGAGCTAATAGAGCATATATGTGCACAATATGGAATTAAACAAACTTTTGTGACAGCTTATCATCCACAGGCTAATGGCCTTGTTGAAAGAACCAATCGTAAAATCCTAGAAATACTGCGTCCAATCGTTAGTGGTTTTCAATACGCATGGGAGGATTGGTTACCGCAGGTTGCAGCGTCGATAAATGGGTCAGTTAACAGCTCTAAGGGCAAAACACCCTACTATATTGTCTATGGTACAGATAAACGTCTGCCTTACGACATCCTTACAGAGGCGCCATACCCGGTATATAATATGGATGATTTTGCGGCAAAACAAATTCATGTCTTTACAGAAATTCATAACCAAGTACGATCACAGCTAGCGGCGTCACGCGCCGAAATGATCATCAAACAACATAAACATGCTAAACCTATCGCACTGAACGTTGGGGACGCTGTTATGTTACAGGTACCTGAAAGGAACTCCAAACTTTCGGCGAAATTTTCTGGTCCATTCCGCATAATCTCAAAAGAAGCAGGCAACAAATTCAAAATATGGAAGCCTAATGCACAGATCGCAGATGTCGTGCACGCGGATCGTCTGAAGAAGACCCAGATAAATGTCTTACCTCAAGTTGATGATAATGTGATTGATACATCCTTACAGACTGTTCAGAAGCAAAATGTCCCAAATGACTATTGTATGAAACTACGTTCTGCGAGTAGAAGTTAACTCGTACTTTCGCGTCAGATGGAAAACGTCGATGGCCAACTACAATCAGCATTGGACATTCTTCATGGTCTCAGCACAGCTTCGATGAATTCGACAATAGTTTCATGGACGTTGTCGTTCAAGCTGTATCTCAACAGAATCGCGTTATTTCTCAAACCTTTCACGCGATTACTGCTCTAGAATCAAAGGTTAATGCAATCATAATGGAGTCTAACCAAGTTTCGAGGATTGTTACTAGGTTACAGAAAGCAATTCCGACGTTAGAATGGCTCCTTTACTTCACAGAATATTTGCATGCTGCTGAAATTTCAGTTCATAAAATTGTACCCTCTAAAAATGAACTAATAGACAGCATTGTAGATGCCGGGATAGGACGTGTGGACGCGAAGCTTGTGCCTGTGCAGACGCTTCTTGAAGCTTTAAAAATAGCCAAGTTGCAGTATCATTTAACTCCGATTTTCAATGACAATGAGGTTCAATATCATTACCCACTGTTGGAGTCAACCCTCACGCACAATGCAATTCTGATCCACATTCCTATGCGAGGGCAACATGAGTTTAATGCATGGCATTTAGAACCCTTCCCCTGGTTTGTGAACGACACACTGTATACCCTAGATAGGCCTAAAGAACTTTTCTTAGTAGATGAAGAATATTCATTGTCATCAATAGAGAATTCAGAGGTACTGTCACGGTGTAAGTCGTCTTATCTTCACCTACACGTATGTCCAGCCTACATGTTTGCATTTATTCCTGCTGCAGAGGGAATATGTGAATTGGCAGTCATACAACCAAATGTACGCACAGCGTTAGCGTAATGCAGTTATAGGCCAGTTAGTCTAAAGACTGTGTTCCACGCTCACCTTCACAATGTGCAGTATTTGTTCTTTCCAAATCTCACTACTGTAATTTTAAAATGCCAAAATGGTGTTAAGCAGCTAGTTGTGAAAGGGCATTACAAGGCTCCTGATTACTGTGAAATCACTTGTAGTACATTACGGACCTTGCCTACTCATCAGCATTTTGCGTTAAATCGAAAACTCAAGTCTGCATTAATTCCACTTCCTATAATGAATTTCTCTATCAAGGATATTCAAATAGTATCAGAGAAATTAAAAGTGTTAGCTTTCTTGAACGAGACACATTTTGCTGATTTGAATAATAACTTGTCATTTTATCTGTCACGGGAATTTGCACTACCAAGTCTTACGATTCCCTCTATTCTGTTAATTCTGGCAATAATGTTCCTGTTCTGTTATTACCGGGCAGCATCATCCAAATTCAACATTGTTCATAACATATTAACCCGTAAGACACAAAAGTCTAGGTCCCCTGTAGTAGAGAATACCCCTACAGTAATTTCCCCAGCTTAGTGTATACATATCTGTTTATAACATGGTTAGGGTTGCCTAGGATGCACTGTACTCTGTGAGTTATTTAGGCCTCACGGAGCTCGGCTGGTAGGTGACCGAGCGATGTTATAGGCCCCTGTCTCATCAACAGAACGTATTATATAAATGGGTCAATACATCTGATATTATATTCAGATTCACCACCCTGTAGCTTTCCACTGTCTATGAGTAAGACATGAGATTGACACGTGAGCGGGCAACTTACCCAAGAGGGCGAGACCCATAGCTCAGCATTTGTGTAAGCACGCACTGCGATGCCCCTAAGCTTCAGTAGCTCACCTCAACTCTTATCGTAAGGACGTGACCTAACGTTTATCATACATAAACGCCGTCCCCTTCTCATTCACTCCTAGACAGTGAGACTTACGGTTGATATACACTCAGGAATTATATATACAACCTTTTATAATAAAACAAAGGAACTACCGTTTGGGTTTCGTTACTTAAAACCCAAATATAAATATGTGTGAACGGACTGGTTAATTGGGCAAGCAGCCGATTCAGGTGACATGTTCAATGCACGTGATAAGGTGTGCCCACGGGAAGCTGCGTCATACTATGCTGAGTAAAGGCATAAGTAACCGGCTCTCTGGCCACCTGAAGCGAGCAGTAGTTTGATATCCTTGACTAGAGGAAGACGTTATTTGAGAGCTGTAGTGGATGGCTCCGTCTTCCCTCGAGGGGGAACGACGTACCCATACCGTTCTCCCTAGATGGGTCACTACTCATTAGGGTGTGTCAATTTAGGGGGTGAACTGGCTAAATTGAAAATCGAGTAATTTGGTAGCAATTTATTGTAGTCTTTAAGCATGCAAAACAATATTCTGGCATAAATTTTTTTTTATAATAAGTCCTACCTACATCAAATGGATTTTTAAATGTACATATTTGTGAATTTATAACATAACCAGCGTTTGCACACATGTTACTGTTTCAAGTTTCAAATTATTATTGTTACGAACCCCTCCACCGATTGTCTTCATCTACCTACCCAGCACCACGAGCAACGCCATCTAGGGACGAAACACGAGTATGGCTCGTCTTAGTTACCACTCCCGGGTTTCCCTTCTCCATATCCTGGTTGTTGCGTCACTTCCGCCTCAGTCTACTTTGTCAGCTCCAATTCGAGGAGAGGACACACTTCACTCTGGGAAGCGACCACAGGATCACCTATCCTGGAAACCTACGGCACAGTGACTATTTACCGTCTTCTACCATACTCAGCCTTGCCCGTCAGCCATCTCAGCTCCTCACTTAAGTATTTGTAATCTTGTATTGCCTCTTCCCCCTCCACATTGCTTCACTATTGTTTTATGTTTTATTACTATGTATATACTGTTCGTGTTTAGGTTAAGTTTGGTTAAGGGTAGTTTATAAGCTGAATATTTTGTTAAGGAATTTATGGTACTTTATTATATACAACGAAAACTCGCATCCTTTGTCTACCCTTTTTATGTCCGATTGTCTTTGTTTTTTTTTTGTTGTTACCTGTTGGGATCTGGGTAGACGTATAACTATATTCTAAATCCCCAACTCGTAACAAATGGCGACCGTGACAGGACACGACCTTAAGTACCATATTCCTTCCTCCCTTGTTACTCAGTGTTAATTACCCCTCCCAGTCACTTCTGTTTACAATTGCTTTACGGTGGTTTAAAGTTTCCTTCATATGTGTGTGCATATATTGGTATTACCGTATAGTAAGAGTGACAGACGTAGGATATTAGGTTCCAAGTGTCATAAGGCTTACCTGTTATTACACGTGGCAGTCGTGTGGTAAGTCTTATCGAGTGTAGGGAAGAATCCGGATCTGTTTAATGCCGTACCCTCACTCCAGAGTAGGCTGTTCCATAGTTACTAGTTTAGAGTGAAGTGATATCTTGGGACGCCCCGCTCTACCAGGACCCCATAATTATAAAGCCTCAATTATTGTTCTTCTCATTATCTCATTCAGGGCTGTTAATCCGGATCTTTATATAAATGCCGTAATACGCCCTACCTCTTTCAAGTATATCAGGGTTGTTAATCCGGATCTTTATATTAATGCCGTAATACGCCCTACCTCTTTCAAGTATATCAGGGTTGTTAATCCGGATCTTTATATAAATGCCGTAATACGCCCTACCTCTTTCAAGTATATCAGGGTTGTTAATCCGGATCTTTATATTAATGCCGTAATACGCCCTACCTCTTTCAAGTCTCTTGTCCTTATCTAAGGATCTTCTCGGAAGAACAATAATCATAAGTGTAATTTCCCTAGGTATAACTTGGTTAGTTTCCGGGACTTTCTGGTTATCCACTGCCGTGATATTTTCTAGGGTTATCCACTTATCTTATCTTTTGACCATTAGTTAATTTATCCTATTTTTCTTAACAATGGCCACCTCAGGTTTTGATCTTCAGGATTTTATTGAAAATCCTTCCGTAGCTAAATTACGTGTTAATATCCTGAAGAAAGAATGGAAAGAAATAGCCAACTATTACAATATCCCATTTTCACAGCAACTGACTAAGGAAATGTTAAAAAATCATGTGATTGAAGTGTTGGTTCAACAAGAAGTTTTAAAAGAATCCGCTGTTGACAGATTAACGCCCATGTCCAAGAAACTTCAACCACTATCCACCACCCCTCCTCACCCAGAAGTTGCCTCAGGTCTGGCTAGCCCTCAAGAAGAAACACAACGAATAGACCCCTTAGAACTAGAACGAGCTAGGTTCGAGTTCCAAATCAAAATGAAAGAACTCGAGTTGGAACAGGCCAAGTTGGAGCAGGAGGCCAAGTTGGACCATGAAGAAAGGATGGAACAGGCCAAGTTGGAACAGGCCAAGTTGGAGGCCAAGTTGGAGCATGAGGGAAGGTTGGAACAGGCCAAGTTGGAGCATGAGGGAATGTCGGAACAGGCCAAGTTGGAGCATGAGGAAAGGATGGAACAGGCCAAGTTGGTGCAGGCGGTTAAACTGAAAGAACTACAGGTGAGAGAGACAGAAGTCACTTTAACATCGGAGTTTAAATCAAAGGAAGTGGCATTAAGAGAGAAACTCGCTGCTTTTAACCCTGCTACTGCTTCTTCCCTTGTTCCCGGGTTTGATGAATCCGATATGGACGGGTCATTTAGGACTTTTGAGAAAATAGCCGGGAAGAATGAGTGGCCAAAGGACCAGTGGGTGTCAGTATTAGTTCCTAAATTATATGGTAAGGCTCGTAGAGTTTATAACTGTTTAGACCAGACTGATGACTATGATAACGTAAAAAAGAATATCCTCACCTCTTATGCTATCACGCCAGATGGATACCGGCAGAAGTTTCGAAAACTAACCAAACCATTTTCACACACCTTTGTTGAGTTTGCTCAAGAAAAGCTTAGGTTTTTTAAGAAGTGGTTAGAGGCTACAGAGACCTCCACATTTCAGGATTTGTTAAATTTGGTAGTCCTGGAGGAGTGGAAAAGCAAGATACCATTTCACATCTTGAAGCATGTGGAGGAGCGTGGAGAGGTTAATTTAGGGCGTGCTGCTGAGCTGGCTGATGCGTATGCTTTGTTGGTGGAGTCACTGGGCAGTAGAGAACGTGGTACTTCCCGACTTGTTAGGTCTTCCTCTGATGATAACCTTGGGGGCGTGAGTGGTAGGTCGAAAGGTCCCACACCTACTCCCCCCGATGCAACTAAGCTTACTTGTTCTTACTGTAAAAACCCAGGCCATACGATCCAGAATTGTAAACACCCAAAGTGTCGAATTGCTAAAAGTAGTTCCCTGGATCCCAAATCCAAACCAATAGCAAATGCCAATGTGGCAAGGCCCCAGCAGGATGTCTTCTCTTCATTCACCTATGAGGGAAAAATTTCAATCATAGAAGGGTCTCGTTCTTTCCCTATTCGTATACTACGTGATACGGGCGCAGCACAATCTATCCTCCTGTTTAACGTCATTCCTGATATATCTACCGCATTTACAAATGAGAGTGTTCTAATTTCAGATCTCTCGTCCCATTCTTCCTATCCTTTAGCTAAAGTGCACCTCCAATGTCCCTTGATTACTGGGGAAGTGCAAATAGCCATAAGGAAAGACCCAATGCCTGTGTGTGGCATTCATTTATTATTGGGTAATGACTTGGTAGGAGATCTAGTGGTTCCTAACATAAAGACAGTCGACTCTCCCTCACCTGTCAACTCCACCACTGACCTTAAAGAAACTATTCCTCATCTTTTCCCATCTTGTGCTGTCACCCGGTCGCAGAGTGTGCGAAATGGGCCCTCTTCACCTGAAACCACCTCCAATATCTTACTACCCACAGAAAATGTGTACAATAAGACCATTAGTAAGGAGGAGCTCGTTTCAGCCCAACAATCTGATCCTTCTGTGTTCAAACAGGTGATGAAAGACCTCAGTGTGGACCATTGTACATCTTCGGCTTACCACCCACCGTCCCAAGGTTGCTTGGAACGGTTCCATCAAAACTGTCAAGTCAATGCTAATAAACTATCTCCTCTCAACTATATAGTCCATACTCCTGATCGCAGAAAAGATTCACAACTTGTTCACATTAATCTCATGAAACTTTACCATTCCAGGCAGTCAGAGGAAGACATCCCCGAGGCTGTAAGCCTACCTGTATTGCATAAGGGTTTTGTCAGGGCCGGAGCCGGAGACAGATGACATGGACCTATTGGAGAATTTAGACTTCCCTCTACCTAAAGAGAACCCTGCTAACAGTCACATACTCAACAACTTGGATGAGTATTTTTCTGTTCTGAATCCATCTCAAGCAAAAGATCTCACTAAGTTATTATCAACATTTCCTAAAGTCACGTCAGACCTCCCAGGATTTTGCAATATACTTAAACATGATATTAAGCTAATCTCAGATGATGTACAACCCATTAGGCAATCAGCATATCGACTAAATCCACAAAAAAAAGAGATCATGAAAAAGGAGGTAGATTTTTTGTTAAAGCATAACTTAGCTGAGCCTAGTACCTCCCCCTGGGCTTCACCTTGCCTTCTCATTCCAAAACCCGATGGCACCTTTCGTTTCTGTACAGATTATCGTAAAGTGAACCAGGTCACTGTCTCTGACTCCTACCCTTTACCTTTGATTGAAGATATAATAGACAGCATAGGCTGTGCCCAATTTATCAGTACCATAGACCTGTTGAAAGGCTATTATCAAGTAGGACTCACGGATAGGGCAAAAATAATCTCGGCATTTATAACTCCATTTGGTCTTTTTCAATATTTGGTTATGGCGTTTGGCTTTTCTAATGCTCCGGCCACATTCCAGAGGGCCATCAACTTCCTAATTCAAGACCTAGGTGGGACGTTCGCCTACCTGGATGACCTGGTGGTGGTGTCGGACAGCTGGGACGAACATCTGGTGCGTTTGGAGATACTGTTTGCACGACTGCAAGAGACTGGATTCACCATAAACCTGGCTAAATCTGCTTTTGGCCGGGCCTCGGTGACTTACCTGGGACATATCGTTGGGCATGGTATGGTGAGACCCAAGGACGCAAACGTTGAAGCCATCTTGTCCTTCCCCACTCCAAGGACGAGGAAGGAACTCATGCGCTTCCTGGGGATGTGCGGCTACTACCGTCGGTTCTGCAGTAACTTCTCCAGCGTGGCCGGACCCCTCACAGACCTTACCAGTTCTGCGGTCCCTTACATCTGGAACCAGAAGTGCGACCAGTCTTTCCACCGCCTCAAAGCCTTCCTTGCCTCTAAGCCTGTAGTCCACCCCCCTGACTACACCTTGCCCTTCCATCTGCAAATCGACGCTAGTGGTGTCGGAGTGGGGGCTGTGCTCCTACAACCCGACCCAACCACTGATGTCCTTCACCCTGTGGCATATTACTCCGCCAAGTTGAAAAAACATCAGACCAACTACTCGACCATAGAGAAGGAGGCCCTGGCTCTGGTGTTGGCAATAAAGAAGTTTGAATGTTACCTCCAGTCTTGCCCACAAACAACCCTGGTCTTCACCGACCATAACCCACTCACGTTCATCCAAACCAACAAGACCTCCAACCAGCGAATCCTCCGCTGGGCTCTCCTCACCCAGCCGTATAATCTACAAGTCCGGCACATAAAGGGGGTGGAAAACCTGATTGCAGACTCCTTATCCCGAGCTCCAGTGGAAATGTAGCAGCTACTCTCCAGACGCACCAGGTGATCACCTCCTTCGCGCCAGCGCTACGAAGGTCTTTGGAGGGGGGGTGTGTTACGAACCCCTCCACCGATTGTCTTCATCTACCTACCCAGCACCACGAGCAACGCCATCTAGGGACGAAACACGAGTATGGCTCGTCTTAGTTACCACTCCCGGGTTTCCCTTCTCCATATCCTGGTTGTTGCGTCACTTCCGCCTCAGTCTACTTTGTCAGCTCCAATTCGAGGAGAGGACACACTTCACTCTGGGAAGCGACCACAGGATCACCTATCCTGGAAACCTACGGCACAGTGACTATTTACCGTCTTCTACCATACTCAGCCTTGCCCGTCAGCCATCTCAGCTCCTCACTTAAGTATTTGTAATCTTGTATTGCCTCTTCCCCCTCCACATTGCTTCACTATTGTTTTATGTTTTATTACTATGTATATACTGTTCGTGTTTAGGTTAAGTTTGGTTAAGGGTAGTTTATAAGCTGAATATTTTGTTAAGGAATTTATGGTACTTTATTATATACAACGAAAACTCGCATCCTTTGTCTACCCTTTTATGTCCGATTGTCTTTGTTTTTTTTTTGTTGTTACCTGTTGGGATCTGGGTAGACGTATAACTATATTCTAAATCCCCAACTCGTAACATTATATTTTATTATCCGTAGTCTATTTGAAAGTAACCAATGCCTTCATACTCTCTTTGATTTGGTTTCTTGTCATCAGTAGTCTGCTTGCTATTTGTGCTTTGAGCTAACCTTCTCGCCTCTCGTGGCTGTAAACATGGCCCGCTGCTTCTGTGACCATTTTCACACATCTCTCCACACTTTGAGTGTGGGAAGGCCACTTCGGCACCTGCAATGGAGTCTCTTTAAGGTTTCTCAATTCTTGGCTAGTTAGACTTGTTGTCAATGGTGGCTCTAAGACTTCCAAACTCAAGTCAACCAATTCTGACAATTTGGTGGCATTGACGTTTATTGGGGGAACTTTTCTTGAATGAAACGAACAGTCTCCCAACTGGTCGTCATCTATTAGCGTTCCTCTAATCTTTAGAATGACTTCTACAGCCTCGGTTCGGAGATTGGTACATTGACTGCAAAGCATTGCTTGCAAAACTGCTTCTGATCGAGCATACCAAGCGGACCTTCTTGCCACAGGTAACACGATGTCCCTCACTACCTTCCTCTGTGTTCTTACTAGCTGCAATTGAAACAAAAGGTGATTGGGCCCATCCACCCACATAGGATTAAGTTTCACACTAAACCACTGGGGAAGATAAACTCCAATAATAAATTCAACAATTAACCTCAAATTCTTCAGCACTTTGCCCTTCAATTCGTGTTTGGAAATCCAAATCCTGCAGAAACGAAGAGCTGTAGTTAACCAACGGCTGTGACTGACAGGTCCAATCTCCAAGAGAGCCAATGACTGAGGCACTTCTCCTGATCTTATTGCTTGGGCAATACGATAAGCATAGGGTTGATCTGTGCTGAGATCTTTGATGACTCCTTCAGACAACGCCGGAAGGGGAGGGCCAACTTCGACCTTTGGAAAGGTTGTATTTATTTCTAGTTGTGTTGCTTCATCCAGCATGATGCCAAGGGGACCTGACCACTTGTTGTTGCTCTTTGTAGGACCACCAAGTTCCTGGATGAGATGACGAAGAGGTAGCTCGCCTGTATGTAAATCACATACAATCCAAACAAGTCTTCTTCCTAGTTTTTTCTCTAAATGCGTCATTACACCCCCCTGCCATCCGGTGTTCACTGCAGTTGAATCTCCACCAACAGCCTGCAGTGAACTGCCAAGTCCTCTCTCCTGAACCCAACATAAAATATGGTCAGCAATGACCTCTGCATGTTTCTTCCCTTCTACTTCAGTTTCGGGAGCAAAGTGAAACAAAAACCGACCACCAGGCTCAGAACAGACAGAGTAGTGTTCTTCTTTGATGAGACCTGGAAACTTTCTGTTCACTCCCTCTACTTCTAGCAAAACTTTTGTGTCATCTATTCTTCCATCAAACAAAAGACAGGAGAGCCCTCCCTCGCTTAAATCTTTTTCATGCTGATCAGATATTTCCTTCATTATTTTTTCTTGTGCTCTTCTAATTTTATTATGATCTATCACCAAAGATACATCCTCTCGGCTGATGAGGCCTGCATCTATCCAAGCGGCAGTTGCAATTTCTGCAGCCTCACGAAGTCCAGCATGGTGGCGAATACTAGCTAAAGCAATGTTTGAAATATTTCTTGTGTTGTATTTCATTTTCTTTGGTAAAGGTTCAGATGGCTCTTTGGAACTATCATCTGATGTTGCTTCCTGTTCATCAGAAGAACTATCAAAGAAGTGATAAACATCTTGACACAGCTCTTCCTCTCTTTGGATGGCTTCTTCACTCTTCATTTTCTTCTTTTGTTCCCTCTCTCGGATTTGTTCTCTCTTCTTGGCATTAGCAATCTGCTTCTTTGTTTCTGAATAATCTATTGAACCCATTTGCATACTTCCTTGGCCTTCTGCCTTTGTCCTCTGTGCCTTTATAAATTCAAGCTCTAAAACAGGGATCTTCTTTTCACGAGGACAACCACAATCAATGTGGGAATTATTTTCTCTTACCTGAGTGAGAACAGTTGGATTCAGAACATAATTGTATGGAGCACTTGCTGGTCAAAATGTCAAACAGAGTATCAAGTGTGTGCAGTAATTCATTTTTCCTGGCCAAGTTTCCTTTACCAAGTGATGTTTCAACTGCTTTGTGCCATAATTTCGTTAGTTTTAGCTCAATAGTTCGACACTGATTAATCACAGGTGGTTTGAATAGTGCATCAGCTTTTGTCCATTGATGCAGAAGAGGGACTATCATGTCATTTATGAGTTCTTTATCTGTATAGTTCCTTCTGTCCTTTGCATTTTTTTCTCGAAGGAGTAACCCTAATCTTAGCATGTCTCTCACTGTTGGAAGTTCTGATACAGGAAGCTCCTTCCCTTTACCAACTAGCAGGCTCAAGTGGGTTGACAACTGACTTCTTGTCTTCAATTTTGACATCTTCACACTATCTGACAAAGAGAAAAATATTTCAATGTTTCATAATTCAATTGTTGTTTCAAAAAACATCAATTTGTTTATCAAAAATGCTGTAACAGAAATAACATAATAATTTCTTAGAACATAATGTTTTATACAATGATATAAGTAACTGCGACAATCAATATGCCCTACTTACAATAATTAAAATGTAGAATTCGTCTGGTAGAGTAGGTGCAAGTGCAATGAGAGCAAACCACCGTCTATGATATCTAGAAGGGGAGTGAGCCGGGCGCCTTATCCTCACGCTTGGTACAAGTCAAAACAAGAATTAAACTGTCCCACACGGAGAGCCTGTTCATATGTTCATGTTCTGACATGCATATTGTACACAAGCTATAGAACCATAAAATACTCCATAATCCATATGCTTACATGAGATTAGTTAATATCAAGTGAATAATTCTAATCAAGTCTCATTAATTTGTTGAAATACTGATATTTGAAACTTTAAGGTATAATTGATGTAGGTGAGGGTTATTTCAATTCATTTTTGTTTGCTAATCTCAAGTTTAGACATAAAGAGGCACAATATTTTTACTACCAAATTTGATTTTTAACATGTTGACAAAATTGACACACCCTACTACTCATGAGTCGCTCACAACAACTTATATCGTAAGGACGTGACCTAACGTTTATAATACATGAACGCCGTCCCTTTCTCATTTACTCATATACAGTGGGACTTACGGTCGATCTACACTCAGGAATTATATATACAACCTTTTTATAATAAAACAAGGAACTACCGTTTCGGCTTCGTTACTTAAACCCAAATAATAAATATATGTGAACGGCCTGGTTAATTGCACAAGCAGCCGATTCATATAGGTGGCAAGCGGTGTGTACGGATTCTTAAACTGGTAGTCTTACCGTCCGTGCTTTGTGAAAAACAGAAAACACACAACAGTGATGCGTTACATAATCAGAGTGTTAATAATGTATCCCGTATGAGACGATACTTAGTGAGTGCTCCTCATCTCTGACACCCTCAAGAGGTGCAGAATTATTCCCAATAACCGCAATCGAGTTATTGTTGACGTGAAATCCCTGTTAACGATAAGTGAGAGGGGTCAGGAAAGCGTCTTATCGACGCCTGACAATTCCATGGAGTATTATACCCCTGTCGTGAAGTGGATTCACCGGCGTTCGTCATGCGGCGCGCCCGGACTCACAGTGGGAGGGAAGAGTGAGGTTATCCACCCACCACCCCCCACCAGGATCCATCTGTGGTTTCGCGATCGTTGATTGCAGTATTTCCAGTGTCATCAGCCAGTCCCCCATATATACGGGATTGCAGAAGATTTGACATTCAGTGGAGGCGACATCGTATCAGTGCATAGCCTATAGTGGGAGGGAAGATTGACGTCACCCACACGCCGACACCCACCCCACAACAGATAGCAGCTAGATGGGTCGCGTTTTCTTTACAGACGCCTAACTCCTGTAATATGTACGTATTTAAAGAGTAAAATACTTTATACACAGTGAAACTCTATAGCTTCTCAAGTGATTGTTACAACTAACAGTCATAACACCATATACACAATTGGTAAATGAAGAGGAATTATGTTCTCCCAATTACTGTGGCATACTGGTTTAGAATAATAATATATATATATATATATATATATATATATATATATATATATATATATATATATATATATATATATATATATATATATATATATATAAATATGTGTGTGTGAACGGACTGGTTAATTGGGCAAGCAGCCGATTCAGGTGACATGTTCAATGCACGTGATAAGGTGTGCCCACGGGAAGCTGCGTCATACTATGCTGAGTAAAGGCATAAGTAACCGGCTCCCTGGCCACCTGAAGCGAGCAGTAGTTTGATATCCTTGACTAGAGGAAGACGTTATTTGAGAGCTGCAGTGGATGGCTCCGTCTTCCCTCGAGGGGGAACGACGTACCCATACCGTTCTCCCTAGATGGGTCACTACTCATGAGTCGCTCACAACAACTTATATCGTAAGGACGTGACCTAACGTTTATAATACATGAACGCCGTCCCTTTCTCATTTACTCCTATACAGTGGGACTTACGGTCGATCTACACTCAGGAATTATATATACAACCTTTTTATAATAAAACAAGGAACTGGGATAATGCCTCCTCAATATTACCATGTAATTCAATTGATAGTAGGAACATCATAGAATCTAGTCTTATTAAACATACCGAAGCATTCAACATGAATTTGAGTAACGGCATGTACAAGCTGGACAACTTTGTAATTAAGAAGATTTGTGATCAGGTGAGAGGGCGGGTCACTGTCCCATCTGACCCAACCACCAACCGTTGTGTGCTATTTAAAGATTAGTAGGGTCATTACCTAATTACCTGACCATTGTGGACCTGGTCTCACCCTCCTCTGTATATATTCACCTTGTTTTGCATTACTCTCTCTAGTCTGTACTCACCCCTGAAGATGTGAATTACACGAAAGCGCTTGGGAACTTCGTGTTTTCTTCTTTCCTGGTGGTTATCAGCATATACCTAGATCACGCGCACCTACAGTGATTTGCTTGTATATATATATATATATATATATATATATATATATATATATATATATATATAAAACGTAAATATGCAGTTGCAATCACAGATATTGTTACATGTGTTGCATTTACTACACCAAGGAGAGGGATAGCAAGGGTAATTCCCGCCCCTCCTCACAGCACTTCTATAGCGGCCTCGTTAATAGCGGCGCTAAGCAAGATGAAGTGTTGTCAGTGACGGTGAGAGTGGATAATACCAGATTGGCTCTTGATATAGACACAGGTGCTTGCGCTAATGTATTGGCCTTGACATCATATCACGAGTTACAACGTAAATTTCCTCTCCGAGACTTCATATGGCGACCTAGTAACGCTGACCTCGAAGGAGTTTCAGGTACTCAGCTGAGCATCAAAGGAATGGCGACGTTACCACTCAGATTTTCAAGACGTGGTTCTCCCTTCTAGGCGGACTTTATATGGTTCACAGCAGTATTTGCCTGTTGACGGGTTACTTGGTCTCCCAAACCTTAAAACGAACATGATAGATGTTCATCCACGTAATAATACTATTAAGTTTAAAGGTGTTTCCTACAACGCTATGAGCCATTCTGAACCTATGCTCACAGCTAGATCGAAAGTGTTGTCCACCAATCCTATTAAGAGGAAGGCGG
This sequence comes from Homarus gammarus, assembly GCA_958450375.1. Lineage (NCBI taxonomy): Eukaryota > Metazoa > Arthropoda > Malacostraca > Decapoda > Nephropidae > Homarus > Homarus gammarus. The sequence goes on along the minus strand of CAUDMG010000656.1, from coordinate 40,915 downwards.
ATCGTGCGTCAGAGATACCTCTTGACCTCAACCACACTTTCACAGCGTGATTACAGCAGCAATAGTTGGAAGATAGTACCTGCAATTTTGAAGAGTACTCTCCATTACCAGAATGAGGAATTCACCAACGCAACAATCCTGTGAGCTGAAGTGAACATTAGTTTCTGCAAATGATTTGTTCATTGCCCAGGGTGTGACAGGACGTGACTGCAGTTGTTGAGACTACTCATCAATCAACATCCTGTCAACAAAATTCTTTCGTATGGCGTGAACAACCCCCAGTTACCAGCACCCAGCACCCACCCTAGTGATGATGACACATCCGGTCTGAGAGATGGTCTCTGCATTCTGAGGTATGGTGTTGTGGATGACCTAGTGTGACAATTAGCGGCGGTTTGCTGTACTCAGGAATTCAGTGGCGACTCGTGAAAAATAAAATGGAGGGACTGCAAGCCTCACACCGAGTCCCCACCAAACAATAAGCATGGAATTTCAGAACAGTACAAGCAGGAACAAAGAATATACACGCCAGTTTAACATCAGTGTTAATCAGAAATGTGAATGGCTCTGTGGTTGTGACGAGGCAAATACTTTATTCTGCTTTCCATGTTTATTGTTTGGTGGGGACTCGGTGTGAGGCTTGCAGTCCCTCCATTTTATTTTTCACGAGCCGCCACTGTCAGGATTTTTGTGAACATTGACCCAGTCACCGGACCTTGGAATCAGCTGTGTCTACTGTGAGGCACACACACACACACAAGTCTACGGGATTGCGGCAACAATTTCACATTATCAAGAAATTCTAGAAAGGATTCTTCAAGACTACAAGATATAGGTAGTAACTAGGCATACATAAAGTATATACACACATCTACACGTTCAAGACATGCCATCACATTGATAGGACATCAATAGGTTAATGTCATTGTTGTAAGTGCTTACTTATGTTAATATATACAAAAGTTTCAATTTACAAATTTTAATGATGTCAATGACACATTTTGCTGATTTGAAAAATAACTTGCCATTTTACCTATCACGGGAATTTGCACTACCAAGTCTTACAATTCCCTCTATTTTGTTAATTCTGGCAATTATGTTCCTGTTCTGTTATTACAGGGCAGTGTCATCCAAATTCAACATTGTTCATAACATACTAACCCGTACGACACTAAAGTCTAGGTCCCCTGTAGTAGCTAATACACCTACATTAATAGAATCCCCAGCTTAGTGTCTACATATCTGTTTATAACATGGTTAGAGTTGTCTAGGATGTACTGTACTCTGTGAGTTATTTAGGCCTCACGGAGCTCGGCTGGTAGGTGACCGAGCGATGTAATGGGCCCCTGTCTCATCAACAGAACATATTATATAAATGGGTCAATACATCTGATATTATATTCAGATTCACCACCCTGTAACTTTCCACTGTCTATGAGGTGACATGTTCAATGCACGTGATAAGGTCTGCCCACGAGAAGCTGCGTCATAGTATGCTGAGTAAAGGCATAAGTAACCGGCTCTCTGGCCACCTGAAGCGAGCAGTAGTTTGATATCCTTGACTAGAGGAAGACGTTATTTGAGAGCTGCAGTAGATGGCTCCGTCTTCCCTCGAGGGGGAACGACGTACCCATACCATTCTCCCTCGATGGATCACTACTCATGAGTCGCTCACAGAAAGTAATATCGTAAGGACGTGACCTAACGTTTATAATACATAAATGCCGTCCCTTTCTCATTCACTCCTAAACAGTGGAACTTACGGTCGATCTACACTCAGGAATTATATATACAACCCTTTTATAATAAAACAAGGAACTACCGTTTGGGTTTCGTTACTTAAACCCAAATAATAAATATATGTGAACGGCCTGGTTAATTGCACAAGCAGCCGATTCACTATTGGTAACCAGTGACACCCCCCCCCCCCCTGGCCAGTGTGTTACGAGGGTAATATAGTGACCATTGGACCATTGGTGACCAGTGACACCCCCACCCGCCTGGCCAGTGTGTTACTAGGGTAATATAGTGACCATTGGTGATCAGTGACACCCCTCCCCCCCCCTGGCCAGTGTGTTACGAGGGTTATTTAGAGACTAGTGGTGGTATGGTAAGCTTAAAAAACTCACTAATGTTGACGCAGCTGAGCAATCAAACAACGATTTCGCAACTAGACGCCAGACGCTCCCCCGGCTTGACACAACCAGTCTCTCTTCTTACCTACCAGCCCCCTTTCCCATTGATTTAAAAAAAGAATTTGAAGTAACAAAACGTCTGGACAAGCTGAAGTTAAGGCGCTCCACCACCCCCATTGACTTACCAATAAAACTCTACAAGGAGTTCTCCCCGGAACTACCTAAACCCCTCTGCTCCATCATCAATGCTTTCCTCAGCCAAGCAAGATGCCCAGCTGACTGAAATATTCATATGTGTCACCAGTGCCCAAGTCAACCAGCCCACAATGCTTAAATGAGTTAAGACCCATTGCCACCACCCCAATACCCAGATTAATCTGTGAAAGTTTCCTGTTTGACTGGACTTATGCTGATATTGCAGGCGCCATAGATCCTCAGCAACTTGGCAATATGAAAACTTCCTCCACCATTCTTTGTGTTGTCTGCTTTCTCGACTAAATATACCGTCATCTGGAAAAACGAAAAAGTTTGTGACTGTCGCCTTCATTGACTTAACACCAAAGCATTTAACCTAGTCGACCACAATTTAATCATCAACAAAGCTATCTACCTCAGGTTTCGAAAAAGTCTTATACCATGGCTTACAGACTTCCTTAGTTATCGACGCCAAGCTCTACGCTTCTGAGGTGCTATCTAGACTTCTCAGCCACTCACCTGTGGTGTCCCTCAAGGCACCAAGATGGGACCGCTCTGCTTCCTTATGCTTATCAATGATGCCCTAAGAGAAACCCCTGCTGGCTGGAAATTATCAACGACTCCACCAATGGGATCAGTGTCAACAACTCCGCTCCCGACTATACAGTACCGCCCACCAGGATTCATTGAACAGTCTCCAAAACTGGGCCACCAACAACCACGTCACCATCAACCATACAAAGACCATAGTTATGCACATCAACCTCTCCTCCGACGTTGTTCCACCCCCTTCCATTACTTTAGGTCCCAACACACTCTAGGTTGTAGATTCCGCTAAGCTCTTCGGCGTCACCATAGACAACAAACTAAATTGGAAGCCACATGTCAGTGAAGTTGTCAAATCCTCCAGTTTCCGTCTCCACTTCTTCCGCCGCCTCAAGCCTCTCGGAGTTCCTGCACCCGAGCTCCTCAGTGTTTACTCAACATTCATACTTCCCAAGCTCACCCATGCCTCCCCTACCTGGTCTTCCTCCCTAAATGCCACACAACGTAAACACCTAGAAAAAGTGCAAAAGAGGGCATGCAAGATCATTCTCTCCCCTTCCTACTCCAAATATCAAGAAGCGCTCAAGACACTGACCGTCTCGGCTCTCTCTGACCATCACCAAGACCTCATCTGCAAATTTGGTGAGAAGCTTCTGCACCATCCTCGACACCGGCTCCTACTACCACCCGAGTTACCTCGTGCGCGAATTGCTGTTCGACATCATAACCGCATCCCGACCATATGAGCACGAACTGATCGCTGTAACAACAGCCCAGTCCCAACCATTGTAAAAATTATAATAAGTTATTGATAATTATCAATAACTGAATATAAACCACTGAATTTACTCCCAGTCAATAATACCTTCACTGTCACTGTGTTGAAATGCACTATAGTATGACCTTCTCCCCACCTAGTTATTATATATCATATTTGTATCACTTATGTTACTTGTATATTATTTGTAAATCAAGAGACCCATTCCCCAGTTATGCTACTGTACGTATTCAGCCTTCCAGCTGCCGTGCTCTCTCAATAAACCCTTAATTATTATTGTTATTATTATTATTATTATTATTATTATTATTATTATTATTATTATTATCACACAGGTATCCTGGTGTACTATTAACATTTCCATCCACTACAATATTAGTGAGGTGGCAGGTGAGCACGACTGAGTTTTTCTTCTGGAGTCATCTGACTAGAGCTGTCTGTCTCTAGCCCTCCCGTTCATTTGTTAGATCAGTGTCTCACTTTATATCCATATACTGTTCCACCAAATGGTATATCGGTCTATATCTTCCCAACTTTGGATTTATCTACCTATATATATCTCCAGCTATCAATATGAGTGCGTCCGTACGTGCGTGCGTGTAGGAAGATGAAAGCATAACATCTAAAAATAATAGTGACCAGGATACTGAGGCAATAAGGTACTCTTAAAATTAGACTCATAATGTTGCTGTATTCATAAAACTACATTAACACTCACACAGCCAGACTAACAAAATGAAGTGATACACAGAGGTAAACTCACAGTTTAATCCCACTCACGAACCCTTGCTGACAAACCCACACACATGATCCCATGCTGATAAACCCACACACATGATCCCACGCTGATAAACCCACACACTTCATCCTTGACCACCGACGGGTCAAGACGGGTCAGACGCACCTGGCGCTGCTCAGCAGCAGCTACGTCGACTATTATGTTGGCCCATACCAACTCCCTCCCCTGAACCCTCCTCCCCACCGGAATATCAACAAGTTCTCGCCAGAAGTTACTATTTCATTTGGGAAAGGAATGGAACCAGTGTTGAATAGTGGTGAACAGTGCTTAAATCAGTGAAAAACAACTCGGCAGTTGAGTCTTACCCAAGCTAACCTTCACACAGTGAGGTCCCAGGTACCCAGTGATAATTCCCCTAAGACTCCACGATAGAGAGGCCTGGGACCACACCTCAGACCACGTGGCGTCCCCATGATGCTACGACACCACGTAGTGAATGCGTTGCTACAGCATCATGTGAAATTCCTCATAACACCATCTGTGAGGGAATTACTACACCACGTGATGCCCCTCATAACACCATCTGTGAGGGAATTACCACGCCATGTGATGCCCCTCATAACACCATCTGTGAGGGAATTACTACACCACATCAGGCCCCTCATACACCACCTGCGAGGGAATTACTACACCACATCAGGCCCCTCATACACCATCTGTGAGGTAACTACTACATCATCAGGCCCCTCGTAACACCATCTGTGAGGGAATTACTACACCACGTCAAGCCCCTCATAACACCACCTGTGAGGGAACTAGTACTCCACGTGATGCCCCTCATAACGCCATCTGTGAGGGAGTTACTACACTACGTGTCTACTGTTCAACACCTCAGCTTACATGATCTACGTGTGTAAACATTAATCTGTATGTTCACTGTATGTTCCTTCACCTTTCTCTAATAAAGGCTTTTGTTAAACCACCAATGTATATAATAAGTCATTTGTGTCCAATGTATATTTTCAGCCTTCGGGCTGCAAACTTTTTCAATAAACCGTTTATTATTATTATTATTATTATTATTACATGATCCCACGCTGATAAACCCACACACATGATCCCACGCTGATAAACCCACACACTTGATCCCACGCTGATAAACCCACACACTTGATCCCACGCTGATAAACCCACACACTTGATCCCATCCTGATAAACCCACACACTTGATCCCACGCTGATAAACCCACAGACTTGATCCCAGGCTGATAAACCCACACACATGTTCCCACGCTGATAAACCCACACACATGATCCTACACTGATAAACCCACACACATGATCCCACGCTGATAAACCAACACACATTATCCCACGCTGATAAACCCACACACATGATCCCACGCTGATAAATCCACACACATGATCCCACGCTGATAAACCCACACACATGATTCCACGCTAACAAACCCACACACATGTCCTAATGAATGGAAAATCGCATTTGTCACCCCTATCCCCAAGGTCACCACCCCACAGTCTCCTAATGACCTCAGGCTAGTTGCCATTACCCCCATACCCAATCTACTCTGTGAAGACTTTGTTTTTGAGTGGGCATTTGCTAGAATCTATCAGTCAATTGATCCACAGCAATTTGGCAATATGAGGACCTCCTCTACATCACACTGCTTAGTTAGTTTTCTGGAGTTCCTGCACAAAAATCTACAGAAACGTAAGACATCACTGGCCGTTGCCCTTGTTGAATTCAGGAAGGCTTTTGACCTTGTTGATCACTGCACTGTTATCAACAAGGCCATTGCACTAGGGCTGCCCACCAACCTGGTCTCATGGCTCACTGATTTGTTGAGTGGATGTCGTCAGGCAGTGAGGTATCAGGGTTCTGTCTCCACATTTCAACACCTCACCTGCGGTGTTCCCCAGGGGACCAAGATGGGACCACTGTGCTTCCTCATCCTGATCAACGACGCTCTAACGGACAATCCTCACAGGTGGAAGTACGTAGATGACTGCACTGTGGGGTAGGGTGTGTCAATTTTGTCAACATGTTAAAAATCAAATTTGGTAGTCAAAATATTGTGCCTCTTTATGTCTAAACTTGAGATTAGCAAACAAAAATGAATTGAAATAACCCTCACCTACATCAATTATACCTTAAAGTTTCAAATATCAGTATTTCAACAAATTAATGAGACTTGATTAGAATTATTCACTTGACATTAACTAATCTCATGTAAGCATATGGATTATGGAGTATTTTATGGTTCTATAGCTTGTGTACAATATGCATGTCAGAACATGAACATGAACAGGCTCTCCGTGTGGGACAGTTAATTCTTGTTTTGACTTGTACCAAGCGTGAGGATAAGGCGCCCGGCTCACTCTCCTTCTAGATATCATAGACGGTGGTTTGCTCTCATTGCACTTGCACCTACTCTACCAGACGAATTCTACATTTTAATTATTGTAAGTAGGGCATATTGATTGTCGCAGTTACTTATATCATTGTATAAAACATTATGTTCTAAGAAATTATTATGTTATTTCTGTTACAACATTTTTGATAAACAAATTGATATTTTTTGAAACAACAATTGAATTATGAAACATTGAAATATTTTTCTATTTGTCAGATAGTGTGAAGATGTCAAAATTGAAGACAAGAAGTCAGTTGTCAACCCACTTGAGCCTGCTAGTTGGTAAAGGGAAGGAGCTTCCTGTATCAGAACTTCCAACAGTGAGAGACATGCTAAGATTAGGGTTACTCCTTCGAGAAAAAAATGCAAAGGACAGAAGGAACTATACAGATAAAGAACTCATATATGACATGATAGTCCCTCTTCTGCATCAATGGACAAAAGCTAATGCACTATTCAAACCACCTGTGATTAATCAGTGTCGAACTATTGAGCTAAGACTAACGAAATTATGGCACAAAGCAGTTGAAACATCACTTGGTAAAGGAAACTTGGCCTGGAAAAATGAATTTCTGCACACACTTGATACTCTGTTTGACATTTTGACCTGCAAGTGCTCCATACAATTATGTTCTGAATCCAACTGTTCTCACTCAGGTAAGAGAGAAAATAATTCCCACATTGATTGTGGTTGTCCTCGTGAAAAGAAGATCCCTGTTTTAGAGCTTGAATTTATAAAGGCACAGAGGACAAAGGCAGAAGGCCAAGGAAGTATGCAAATGGGTTCAATAGATTATTCAGAAACAAAGAAGCAGATTGCTAATGCCAAGAAGAGAGAACAAATCCGAGAGAGGGAACAAAAGAAGAAAATGAAGAGTGAAGAAGCCATCCAAAGAGAGGAAGAGCTGTGTCAAGATGTTTATCACTTCTTTGATAGTTCTTCTGATGAACAGGAAGCAACATCAGATGATAGTTCCAAAGAGCCATCTGAACCTTTACCAAAGAAAATGAAATACAACACAAGAAATATTTCAAACATTGCTTTAGCTAGTATTCGCCACCATGCTGGACTTCGTGAGGCTGCAGAAATTGCAACTGCCGCTTGGATAGATGCAGGCCTCATCAGCCGAGAGGATGTATCTTTGGTGATAGATCATAATAAAATTAGAAGAGCACAAGAAAAAATAATGAAGGAAATATCTGATCAGCATGAAAAAGATTTAAGCGAGGGAGGGCTCTCCTGTCTTTTGTTTGAGGGAAGAATAGATGACACAAAAGTTTTGCTAGAAGTAGAGGGAGTGAACAGAAAGTTTCCAGGTCTCATCAAAGAAGAACACTACTCTGTTCTGAGCCTGGTGGTCGGTTTTTGTTTCACTTTGCTCCCGAAACTGAAGTAGAAGGGAAGAAACATGCAGAGGTCATTGCTGATCATATTTTATGTTGGGTTCAGGAGAGAGGACTTGGCAGTTCACTGCAGGCTGTTGGTGGAGATTCAACTGCAGTGAACACCGGATGGCAGGGGGGTGTAATGACGCATTTAGAGAAAAAACTAGGAAGAAGACTTGTTTGGATTGTATGTGATTTACATACAGGCGAGCTACCTCTTCGTCATCTCATCCAGGAACTTGATGGTCCTACAAAGAGCAACAACAAGTGGTCAGGTCCCCTTGGCATCATGCTGGATGAAGCAACACAACTAGAAATAAATACAACCTTTCCAAAGGTCGAAGTTGGCCCTCCCCTTCCGGCGTTGTCTGAAGGAGTCATCAAAGATCTCAGCACAGATCAATCCTATGCTTATCGTATTGCCCAAGCAATAAGATCAGGAGAAGTGCCTCAGTCATTGGCTCTCTTGGAGATTGGACCTGTCAGTCACAGCCGTTGGTTAACTACAGCTCTTCGTTTCTGCAGGATTTGGATTTCCAAACACGAATTGAAGGGCAAAGTGCTGAAGAATTTGAGGTTAATTGTTGAATTTATTATTGGAGTTTATCTTCCCCAGTGGTTTAGTGTGAAACTTAATCCTATGTGGGTGGATGGGCCCAATCACCTTTTGTTTCAATTGCAGCTAGTAAGAACACAGAGGAAGGTAGTGAGGGACATCGTGTTACCTGTGGCAAGAAGGTCCGCTTGGTATGCTCGATCAGAAGCAGTTTTGCAAGCAATGCTTTGCAGTCAATGTACCAATCTCCGAACCGAGGCTGTAGAAGTCATTCTAAAGATTAGAGGAACGCTAATAGATGACGACCAGTTGGGAGACTGTTCGTTTCATTCAAGAAAAGTTCCCCCAATAAACGTCAATGCCACCAAATTGTCAGAATTGGTTGACTTGAGTTTGGAAGTCTTAGAGCCACCATTGACAACAAGTCTAACTAGCCAAGAATTGAGAAACCTTAAAGAGACTCCAATGCAGGTGCCGAAGTGGCCTTCCCACACTCAAAGTGTGGAGAGATGTGTGAAAATGGTCACAGAAGCAGCGGGCCATGTTTACAGCCACGAGAGGCGAGAAGGTTACATCAAAGCACAAATAGCAAGCAGACTACTGATGACAAGAAACCAAAGCAAAGAGAGTATGAAGGCATTGGTTACTTTCAAATAGACTACGGATAATAAAATATAATAATTTGAAACTTGAAACAGTAACATGTGTGCAAACGCTGGTTATGTTATAAATTCACAAATATGTACATTTAAAAATCCATTTGATGTAGGTAGGACTTATTATAAAAAAAAAATTATGCCAGAATATTGTTTTGCATGCTTAAAGACTACAATAAATTGCTACCAAATTACTCGATTTTCAATTTAGCCAGTTCAACCCCTAAATTGACACACCCTACTGTGGGGGTTACAGAGGACAACACTGCACCAGACTACTCATCGCTACAAGGCACCCTGGACAGGCTACAGGCATGGACTATGGAGAACAAGGTCACCAACAACCACACCAAAACCGTAGTCATGTACATCAATATTGCCACCACTCCAGTGCAAGCTCAAACAGTCACAGTGGGTGCCCATCCTCTCCAGTTAGTGCAGTCTGCCAAACTCCTGGGTGTTACCATAGACCACAAACTGGACTGGAAGGCCGATGTAAACAACACAATCATGGCAGCCTCCCACCGACTCTACCTTCTAAGACAACTTAGGTCACTTGGGATACCCACGCCAGAGCTGAAGACTATCTTCAACGCCTTTATTCTCCCCAAACTAACGTATGCGTCACCAGCCTGGTCGTCTTCTCTCAACTCTACCCAACAACATCGGGTAGAGAAGGTACAGAAAAGGGCCTGAATAATCATGCTCGGCGCAGACTACTCCGGCTACATCAACACTCTCTCCACCCTGGAAATGCCATCCCTCAGTGACCTCCACCACCAAGCACTAGCAAGGTTTGGCAGTGGACTACTGCACCATCCTCGTCATCGCCACCTCCTGCCATCGGCAGTCCCCCACCCACCTCGCGCAGTCCGCCACTACAACAAAATTCAGCCCATAAGAGCCCCCACAGATAGATATAAGAATAGCACCATCCCATCTATTGTTAAAATAATAAACAACTCCTGATTTATGTACTGCACAGCCCTGTAAATGAATATATACAACGCATTTCATTATGTCTAAATCAAATGTAAGTTTGTATATTTTCAGCCACCGCTGCAACTCTACTTATAAACCGTTTATTATTATTACATGATCCCACGTTGATAAACCCAAACTTGTCCCACACTGGGACAACATTGTAGGTGACTATGAATCTGAAGACTTCCTAGACACAGTACAGGACAATTTTTTGAAACTAATTACTGAACCTACTAGAGGTGACAATATATTAGACCTAGTATTAACAAATAAAGAAAATATTATCAGAGATATCACAGTAGGGGAAGAACTAGGTAACAGTGATCCCAGAGATATCAGGTTCACCTTAAATTGGGAAACGAAAAACAATGACAATATGGTCAGAGTCCCAAACTTTCGGTTGGCGGATTATCAAGGGTTAAGAAGGTTCTTAGGTGAGGTCACCTGGGAACAGTCACGTCAGTCCCCAGTAGGAAGGGGTGAGGTCATAGATGACACAACAATTGATCATGACTATAATATATTCACTAGTATACTACATAAAGCACAAGAACAAAATATACCATACAGAAAAATTAGGTCAAATAAGAATGAGCCAAGGTGGATGACCAGAGAACTTAAACATGACATAGGAATAAAGAAAGGAATATATAAGAAATAAAAGGGAGGGGAGGAGCAGCTCAGAAATAGGTATAATGAACTATCTAGGAATGTTAAGAAAAATGTAAGGAAAGCAAAGAGAGACTATGAAATCAAAACAGCAAGAGAATCCAAGGCGAATCCCAAGGGATTTTTCCAGGAATATAGAACATAGGTCAAGGAAAAAGTTGGGCTTAAAGTTAGGGAGGGGAGAAGTGATAAATGGCAGTGAAGAAATAAGCAAAGCATTGAACAGCTACTTCTTATCAGTTTTCACAGAGGAAATTCGTGATGAAATTCCAGAGGTGGAACTGATATTTAAGGGAAAGGAAGAAGAGAAATTAAAGAATATCACTATCAGAAAAGAGGATGTTCTTAAGAAGATAAATAAACTAAAGAAGACAAAATCCCCAGGGCGGATGAAATTTTCCCTCGAGTCTTGAAAGAGTGTAGGGAACAGATTAGCGGACCCCTCGTAAACTTATTTACAAAATCATTAGACACCGGAGTTGTGCCAGACTTGTGGAAACAGGCAAATGTAGTACCCATATTCAAAAAGGGAGACAGAGCATCAGCGTCAAACTACCGGCCGATCAGGTTGACGTCAGTACTGGGGAAATTTCTTGAATCAATTATAGCAGATAACATCCGATCGCATTTAGAGAAAAGGAAATTAATCTACGACTCTCAACACAGGTTTACAAAGGGAAAATCTTGTCTAACAAATCTGCTGACTTTTTTAGGAAAGTCTTCGAGGTAGTAGATAACGACAAAAATTACGATGTTATTTACTTAGACCTTAGCAAAGCATTTGACAGAGTACCGCATCAGAGGCTTCTGAGAAAAATTAAGGCTCATGGTATCGAGGGGAAAGTTTTAAATTGGATAGAATCATGGCTCACCGATAGAACGCAGAGGGTCAGAGTAGATAGTATTAAGTCTGAGTGGGGTCGTGTAACCAGTGGGGTTCCCCAGGGGTCAGTACTAGGCCCACTCTTGTTCATTATCTACATAAACGATCTAGATACTGGGATCAGCAGTGACATAAGCAAGTTTGCGGATGACACCAAAATAGGGCGGCAGATTAATTCAGGGCAGGATGCAAATGAATTACAGGAGGATCTAAATAAACTGCAGGAGTGGTCAGTAAAATGGCAAATGAAATTCAACACCAACAAGTGCAGCGTACTTAATATTGGAAGAACAAATACTGTCAATATATACATCCTTAACAACATCAACCTAGAGAAGTCGACTTGTGAAAGAGACCTAGGGGTACTTGTAAGCCCGGACCTACGGCCGAGAAAACAGTGGGTTAATGTTCGAAATAAGGCAAACAGAGTATTGGGCTTTATATCTAGAAGTGTAAGTAATAAGAGTGCAGAGGTCTTATTGCAACTATATCTTGCGCTAGTCAGGCCGCAACTCGATTATACGGTTCAGTTCTGGTGCCCTTATTATAGAATGGATATCAATTCACTAGAGTCGGTGCTGCGAAGAATGACGAAAATGATTCCGGGACTTAGAAACCTTCCATATCAGGATAGGTTAAAGAAACTTAACTTGCATTCCCTAGAAAGACGAAGAGTGCGGGGAGATATGATAGAAGTATTCAAGTGGGTGAAAGGCATCAATAAAGGTGATGGAGATAAAGTTCTTATAATATCCGAGCAGGATAGGACTCGGAACAACGGTTTTAAGTTGGATAAGTTTAGGTTCAGGAGGGAGATAGGAAGGAACTGGTTTACAAATTGGGTGGTGGACGAGTGGAACAAGCTTACCAACTTTGTAGTAAGTGCTGGAACGCTGGAAAGTTTCAAAAGGAGGCTGGATATATTCATGGATGATAGAGAGTGGTAGTAACTCTCGACAGGAGCTGCCATGCACAGGCCAACTGGCCTATTGCAGACTCCTTATTTTCTTATGTTCATATATTCTTATGTTCATTAATGTACACAACCCAGGAGTGATAACCATAATTTTCCACTTAAACAAAACCGACAATATAAATGGACTCAGCTAGGTATTGTATCTCCAAATACCAATAAACAAAAACTCAGTTTAAGTTTTATTTTCTGTTTGTGGCCCTGAAAACTTAAGAGCCTGTGGTGAACAAGACAACATTAGGCAACAATTCTTGCTTGCCGGGGAGTACTATATTTTACGACGATATATTTTATTTGAAAAGTAAATTATAACAATAAAGTAGGAATATTGTGTTTTGTTCAAATAACTACCAGAGCATGAAAGAGCAAGACCATAACAAATTGAAGGGATGCCTTAGAGGAAGAAGACGCCCTCCAAGAATGATCACCAACATACTGTATGACTCAATCAAGGTTATATGGCAAAAAAAACAAAAAACAAATGACTTTTGCTTATTCTAAAACGCTCTGGACCCGATCTTTGGTAATGAAAAGAAACACTGGAAAACATGTCAGGTGTAAGAGGATTCATAATGTTGGAATGGAAAATGACTTAAAAGATCACGTAATAATGGTGTAAAGGAACTCAAAGTTACGGAGCTTGATTGGAGTTGATGATATATGAAAGTCACGAACATATAGTAAATCGCTGGATCCAAGAAAATTGCCCGAGTGATTTTATATAGCAAACGATATCTCCAATCTTTAACACGGGAAGTAACAGTGACTAGTTGGCGGGGACGTAAAACTCCCCAACAAGTACACAAAAAAAGGTATGGGATACAGTATATAAAACTGACTTGGACTTACCTGAAGTGTGATATGTTGTGGTGTGTTACGGTCACCTGGGGAGCTGTTAACTTTCACCTACCTGGAAAAAAAATCAGGTTAACTTTCATTCCACCTTTACTGCTATAATTTTGTGTAAAGGTCAAGTATAAAGTCGCCACTTATGCCGTGTTATATATTGGACTCAGCTCAAGGATGTGTTTGTTTTAAAGTAAAAATTATTATTAGGTGAAAGAGGATTAAATAATAACTATGAACCTACAGTAGTACCTTTAGAGGTGTTCTATGGCAACAGTTTGTGTGGCTATGATGACAGAAACCAACCAAACCCAACTAAATCACTCGATATATAAGATCATCAAGTTTGGTTTAATTGATTTATGTTGTCTGGCATTACCAATGATTTAGTCCAGCCTTCCTGAGGAAGTTTTAACAGTAACATCATAAAAGGAAAACTGTATATATTTCACATTCCTACATTTTCTCTCTCTCCTATTAGAAAAGCATCTATGCATTACCAAAATCATATACTATTTAACTAACAGGAACAACCATGATGCTAACGATGATTTTAGTTAACACCAAAAATTAATAGAGACTCGTCCATCGTGTCATAATAGTAGTGACCTTGACCTGGTGGTAGAGGAAGCCTTGGCATCACCCGTCATGTCAGGGATCATTCTGCCTCAAACAACATTCATGAATGATGTCACAGTTCTTGCTTCATTATATACAACTTAATTGATATGTAAGCCAAATTCTATAAACTGTAACACAAGACATGGTCGATACTTCCAGCCCTCAACTAGGATCATTACAGCTCTGTTAGGTTCTGAATAATAAGTTCTATATACAGGAGAGAACACAAACACCTGTATAGTTTTGTAGGTTCGGTTTACTGGATAAGAGTATGTACACAAAGGAGAGCAGCACTCTCTCTTGACTAGGCTCCCGGTCAACTGCTATAGGCGACGTATGGCAAGTGATACATTAGCAGCTTCCATACGTCGCCAGGCACATTAATTAAGCGTGTGGGATATGGTAATAACATTGCCACACGCTGCTAGCTAGGCTGAATAAATAATACATAAATGGAGCACATACATAATATACATACATGATATATAATCCAGCATACATAATATACATACACCTCCCTCCCCCCTATACGCTCATAGCAAAGTCTTGAGCGGACCTTTTCTTTTGGATCCGTTCTGAGCGTCGAGGGACTTCATCACTGGGAAGGGTATGGGACTCAACACTGGTGGCGGGGCCAGCAGAAGGCATTGTTACGGGTCGGAGAAAACGGCGGTTCCTCCACCACACACGACCACTGGGTAACCGCACCTGGTAGTCCCGTGACCTGCCGAGACCCATGACTACGCCTACTTTGTCCCAACGTAGGGAGGTCGGGTCCTGAACACGGACTTGGGTGCCGACACTCAACCTGGGGAGAGAACGGGCGTGGTCATTGTAGCGGGCGACGACGTCCTGAACACGTTCGGCGGCTCGGCGATCACAATCCTCTGTCTTGGCCTGCCACTCCTTGGAGAAGGATTGAGGGTGAGCAGGGACACAAGAACGAAGGGGGCGTCCATACAAACCTGGGCAGGGGAGCGTCCGGTGTAGTTAGGTGTGTTGCGGAGTTCAAGAAGACCCCTGTCGAAGGCCTCGCAGTCAATGTTCCCAGAAGGGGCCACCTTAAGGATGAGGTGCTTCAGGGATTTGACAGCAGCCTCAGCGTGGCCGTTGGACTGCGGGTAATGGGGCGATGACAACACATGCCGGACTCCCCATCGGTCAAGGAACGCAGCAAAGTCCCGGCTTGTGAACTGAGGCCCTCCGTCGGTTCGCAGGCGTACAGGAACGCCCACGTCACGGAAGTAGTGGCGGAACTTGCTGATGGTGGCGGCAGACGTCGTGTCATTACCGCACTTGATGACAACCGGCCAACCAGAGAGACGGTCGACGATAACGAGGAAGGACTTTCCTGACACACAGAAAAAGTCGGCCGACACAGACTCAAAGGGGCGGGTGGGGTTGTCGTCACTCATAAAGGGTTCCTGCTGCTGGCTGGGTTGTAATACTTGGCAGGGCTCACACGCACGGACAACATTGGAGATGTCGGAGTTGATGCCGGGCCAGAACACAGTCTGTCGTGCACGTCGTTTGGTGGCCTCAGCTCCACGGTGACTGTCGTGAAGGCGGGCCAAGGCGTGGGGACGTGATGCAGCAGGGACAACTACACGTGCTCCGTACAGAACAAGGTCTCCGTCGCAGTAGAGTTCATCGCGGAGTTTCCAATACGGGAGCAGGGTGTTGTGAAGATCGTAGCGGTTGCTAGGAAATCCATTCCTCACACACTCGACGAGTCGGACATAGGAAGGGTCATCTCGGGCCGCTGTTCGAAGGTCCTCCATTGCCTTGTCGTCATCTGGTGACAGGTCCGAACGAAGGGATTGGACGGCATGGAGAGTGACCACAGTCCTGACGGAAAGAGCGAGGTCGGCGTCGAGTACATGGTCTTCTGGAGTAGGGCGGCTGACAGGGGAGCGGGATAAGGCATCAGGGATGCAGAGCTCCTTACCAGCACGCCACACTGCAGTGAAGATGTACGCCGAGAGTTTCTCTTTCAGACGCTGGAGGCGAGGGTTCTCAACGGCGTCTAGCGTGTAGTGGTTGAGGATCGGGACAAGCGGGCGATGGTCGGTCACTAGGTGAAAGTATTGCAGGCCTATGAGGTAAAACCTGCACTTGGACATCGCCCAAACCGCAGCCAACAGCTCCAACTCAATAGTGGCATAGCGCGTCTCAGTGTCAGAGAGGAAACGCGAGCCACACTGGACGAGCCGGAACTGCCCTCCACCATGATCCTGCAGTAGGGCGTATCCCACGCCATACAAGCGTGAGGCATCTGTCTGCAGAACTGTCGGCAAGGCTGGGTCAAACGTGGCGAGGACAGGTGGACGAGACAGGGCCTGTTTCACTTGCTGGAAGGCCTTGTCGTGGTCGGGGGTCCACAGGAATGTCCTCTTGGGGCTCATCAGGGGGCGAAGTGGTTGAGCAGCTGCGGAGATGTCCGACGAAAACTCTGCTAACTGGTTGACGAGACCGATGAAGGACCTCAAGTCGGTCAGGTTAGCAGGGGTGGGAAAATCCGTAATGGCGCGGACCTTTTCCGGGTCAGCTGCGATACCATTCCCTGAGAGGGTGTACCCACAAAAGTCAACTGAAGAGCTGGCCAGAACAAACTTGTCGGCATTTAGGGTAATGCCGTGCTTCCGGCACCTGTTGAGTACCTCGTAGATACGGCAGAGGTGATCCATATAATCCTCGTCGTACACGAGTATGTCGTCGACCACTTTCACGCAGTTTGCCAGACCTTGTAGAGCCATATCACCTCGAAGACAGAAAGCGTCTCCTGTAGCGGCGAATCCCATGGGGCCACGGCAATAACTGTAACGTCCATGCGGGGTGATGAACGTTGTGAGTGGTCGGTCTTCTTCGGCAAGCTCTATCTGCCAGTATCCACACAGGGCGTCCATCGTCGTGAAGAAGCGCGCCTTCGGGTTCACGCTGCGTATGGCTGCAAAGGGCGTGGGAGAAGGGTGCGCAGGACGAGACACCTGGTTGTTGAGCTTGGAAAGGTCAGTGGTGATCCGAACACCACCTTTAGGTTTTGCGACGACAACCATCGGGTGACACCATGGAGACGGGTCATCGCCGGTTGGTACAATAATTTCTTGGGCGACCATGGAGTCCAGCTCGTTTTTGACCGCCTCGCGGAAGGCCAGGGGAACCAGTCGAGGGGTGTAAATAGCGAATGGCTTCGCGTCGTCCCTCAGGTGGATCCTCATGGGGGGGCCTGCCATCTTCTTGAGAGGCTTGGATTCCAGAGCGGACTTGGTCACCAGAACGTCGCTGAATTCCTTCAGGAAGTACTTCCGAGCATCCGAAGGAGAGGTGTCACTGGCAAGAGGCAGGGGTAGGGCGGCAGCAGGGTCGTTGCTGCTCCCTTTTTGCACCCTGTTGGCGTGTTTTACCTCAAGAATAGGTTTGGGGAAGTCCTGGGAGATGATGGCCAACTCCTGACAATGTCTGTAGGACAGCAAAGGAGTCTGGACACCGTTATGCACATCAATCCAGGCTTGACACGACCTGTTGCCAAAGGTGACTTGTGCTTGGAGTGAACCCAGGGCCGGGGTCATCTGTGAACCATCTGCCATAAAGCGGAGATCCTTGGGGGGCGGTCCTAGATCACTTGGAGAGAGCCCCAAGCATTGCAAATGCTGGGGACCGATGACTGTAGCATCAGCGCCGGTGTCGGGCAACATCTGAAGGCGGGATGACACACCGCCGTAGGTCACGATGACGCTGATGTACTGGGGGACTTTGGTCCTGGGACGCTGGGGGGAGCACACATTCCTAATGTGGCTCGAGCGTTGTCAAGAGTCGTCGTACCTCTGATTGGAAGACTGTGGGCGGCCCTCTCTGGTGGAGGGGGGCTGAAGCTTCCGCCGACGCGGTCCCTTGGGTATGTTGGAAGGGCAACACTTGTCATAGTGGCCCAGACGACCACACACATTGCACTGGACGCGTTTGGCTGGGCACCGTACTGTGAGTGACCAGTGGCCCTTACGGTCACAACTGTTGCAGGTAGACTGAGCAGCTGGACACACCTGTGTTCCGTGCTGCTTACCACAGTTGTTGCAAAATAAACCGGGCGTGGACGTGGTGGGCGAAGGCGTAGGAACAGGACTTCTTGTCCTTCTTGTACCGGGACACAGCGCGTACAGCTGTAGGGGGAGCACGGATGGCAGAGGTGGCACACCTGGCAGCCTCATAGGAGCGACATATCGTCAACACATCCTTAAGAGAAGAGGAAGAGTCGAGGGAGGTGAGGCGTTGGACAAGTTCCTCGTCCTTAACACCCATCAGGATCACCTGCTTCAACTGGGTCTCCTCGCACTGCTGGTGGTGGCCTGGACATATATCTACCTCTTCCGAGGCTCTCTTAAGACGCACGTAAAAGGCATCAAAAGACTCACCCTCCATCTGTCTGCAGCTAAACAATTCCCTCCTGCGCAGAGCTTCATTCTGCTGTCCTTTGATGTGCCGTTGTAGAACGTCCAGTACCTCCTCTACAGACAGCAAAGAGGTTGGGGGTACCTGCAACGTATGTTCCAAGACACGCTGAATTTCCAAGGACAGGCACATGCGCAGCTGGATGAGTTGTTTAGGCTGTGACAAACTCTGGAGATCCACCATTGTAGAGTAGTCAGTCCACCGTCGCCGCCATTCACGAAAAGTCTGGAAAGTCTCATCAGGCTTCAAGATGGGCGGCGTTTGAGCTGCTGCTTTAGGTGGGGCTGGGGGGTGTGAAGGAAGCATGGATGAGGTATCTGAACCAGTCAGTACCGAGGCAGTGTTAGAGCCAGGGGCTTGGTTAACAGTGAGGCGAGATATCAAGGCTTCAAACCGTTCACTGTCTTCCAATCTCCGTTGGTTGTCTCGTTCTGCCTCTGCTTGCCTTCTGTGCTCATCCGCCAAACGTCTGTGGGCTTCATCCTCGCGTTTCTCATCTCTCATAAACTTCAGTAAAGCAATTATCTCTGGAGACAACGCTGAATATTGAGGTGAGGGACTGCGCGATGTGGGGGCTGGAGCGTCGTGGCCGGCCTGGTCATCAATCTCTGCGGGGCTATCACCCGCCTGAGTCATCCAGACGCTGGGTCCACGGCTACGTAAGGCGTGAGACATAACTACTTCCTCTGTGTACTATGTCTTAAATCAGTGTTGACCGGTCAGCCCGTCGTATCAACAAGATTTCAGACAAAAATTAATTAAATACACGGATAAGTAGGTTATATATATGAAATATATATAAGAAGCCGCGCGGTCAGCGAGTGTTAGTGCGTGTACGTGGGCGAGTGAGTGTGTGTCCTGGGCGGGTAGAGCGTCTCGCCCCAGCTGTGAGGGGGGGGTGGAGGCGGCGCTGTGAGGGGGGTGGAGGGAGAGGCGCGGCGACTCCCAGTCAGTCTAGTTACCCTCAGGACGCGGTCAGAGACGGGTGCACTGAACTTTACTCCTTACAAATGCCCAGAACGTGCCGTATACCTTGGGAATCCTTTAGAACAAGGTCACACATGAATGGCACGAACACACAATGCACTAAACACTTCACAGAAAATCACTGTCACTGCTCAAAGTTGCTGAAATTCTTCGAGGCGAGGTGACGCGCGCGGGAGTTGACCCAATCGAGAGAGGAGTCCGTACGCCGGCTTCCCCACAAACTTTGCACTATCACTCGTAATTATCCAGTAAGATCGGATCACTGCGCCATGTTAGGTTCTGAATAATAAGTTCTATATACAGGAGAGAACACAAACACCTGTATAGTTTTGTAGGTTCGGTTTACTGGATAAGAGTATGTACACAAAGGAGAGCAGCACTCTCTCATGACTAGGCTCCCGGTCAACTGCTATAGGCGACGTATGGCAAGTGATACATTAGCAGCTTCCATACGTCGCCAGGCACATTAATTAAGCGTGTGGGATATGGTAATAACATTGCCACACGCTGCTAGCTAGGCTGAATAAATAATACATAAATGGAGCACACACATAATATACATACATGATATATAATCCAGCATACATAATATACATACAAGCTCTTCGATCTAACTTGATACACAGAAGTACAACAAGTCATTATGGACACAACCCCAAAGAATAACTCACTCACAAATCCACAATGAAAAATTTCTGGTGATGTTATTTTTATTCGTATAATTAAGAATATTTGTCTATGATAATTTGTCTAAAACTAGTGTTGTAAATATTCATATGTCTTTGTGCACCTCATAGTCCTCCCCATGTTTCAATTATCATTCGAGGCTATAAGGCTTTAATATACTCTATGTGAGCCTCATAGTCCTGCCCATGTTTCAATTATCATTCTAGGCTTTAATATACTGTACTCTATGTGAGCCTCATAGTCCTCCCCATGTTTCAATTATCATTCTAGGCTATAAGGATTTTTATATTCTATGTGAGCCTCATAGTCCTGCCCATGTTTCAATTATCATTCTAGGCTTTAATATACTGTACTCTGTGAGTCTCATAGTCCTCCCCATGTTTCAATTATCATTCTAGGCTATAAGGCTTTAATATACTCTATGTGAGCCTCATAGTCCTCCCCATGCCTCAATTATCATTCTAGGCTATAAGGCTTTAATATACTCTATGTGAGCCTCATAGTCCTCCCCATGTTTCAATTATCATTCTAGGCTATAAGGCTTTAATATACTCTATGTGAGCCTCATAGTCCTCCCCATGTTTCAATTATCATTCTAGGCTATAAGGCTTTAATATACTCTATGTGAGCCTCATAGTCCTCCCCATGTTTCAATTATCATTCTAGGCTATAAGGCTTTAATATACTCTATGTGAGACTCATATTCCTCCCCATATTTCAATTATCATTCTAGGGGCTATAAGGCTTTAATATACTCTATGTGAGCCACTTGGTAATAATACAGGTTTATGCAGCACCAAATGATACTGAAGCTCTAGCAAATTTAATGAAGATTTAAAGAAAGCAAAACACGCCATGAAGTTTAATGGGTGATTTTAACGCCAAGATTGGGAAAGGGAAAGAAGCACCAGAAGTAGGACCACATGGCCTGGGTAATAGAGGAGAAATATTTATAGACTTTTGTAAGGAAAACAAAATGATAATTGTAAATACATGGTTCGAACAACACCCCAGGCATGACCCCAGGACAATGTGTATAACATTGTCACGAGTCAAATAGATTACATTTTAATTGATAAAACACACCAGAAAGAGGTTGAAGGCCTTTGACATGTGGTGTTCCATGTGAATGTTAGGAATAAGCTACAGCGACATGAAAACAAATGAAGAAGTACTAAGATTAACAAAAACTTCAAGAGAAATACTTGAAATGTATAGAATGAGAAAAATGAGACACTGTGGTCATATTATAATTAGTGAAGGAGGGATAATAATAAATATTAATGAGCAAAGTTGAGGGTCAGGGGAATGCAGAGACTGAGATGGGTGAATTAAACTAAAAACTGGATCCACAGAGAGATACAAAATTTTGTATGACTGGTAAAAACTGCCTGAAAACGTTTAGAGTGGTGAACAGTGCTCGCCAACCCTCACATATGAGGACGGTACTCTGGTTGATGGACGCCCAGAGTTAAAAAACTATGGGAAAAAAATACTGCAATTGACACAAATAGTAACGTATTCTTGACGTTAGGAAGTTGTCCATTATGTAACTAGTCAGAAATAGGTGTTTTAAGGGTCACATTTCGTTAACCGCCCATCACCTTTTTTCACGTGAAAAATATATTTTTTCGCCAGTTTTCTTGTGGTTTTAGATGATCATGACATTTATCTTTGGGGGAAATCACTTATTTGTTGTTAGGTTATGATTAGGACGTGGCCGGTTAGGTTAGGTCAGGTAACCTAACCAACCCCCCCCCCCCCCCACCCACACAAAAAATAGAGGTGATGGCTCGTTAACGAAGATGACTGCTTTAAGTGCGAAACTGATAAGCAAAAGCCTATAACTAAATTTTCCTGCTAAGTTCCACACATAAATTCCGACCACTAAGCGGGAGTCTCCTACAGCTTTACCCAAAAACGTAACAAATATAAAACTACCTTCAACATAATACAGGGTCGTAAGTCAGCATGTTTAAGTCTGGTTAAATTAAATATTGTTTGGTTAATATATAGGACTAACCCGCCGGCCTGCACAGAGCCGTATTATCTCACGTCCAGAAAATGCCTCAAATTTCATCATATCATAGTAAGTTCTTTCTGTTTAATATACCGGGGAAGTTAGGTAAGGTTAGGTAGGTTTGTTTGGTTTGGTTGGTTAGGTCTGTTCTTCATAACCACAATGTTAAGTAGCGTATATTTTAAAAACATTCGTTGTTTGACATATTTCCACAAACTACAACAGAGTCCGCTATAATATAACAATGAAAATCCGGCGTTTTTATAATTGTTTTCAATCAATTTCGCCCGCGGGTTAGTCCTGTAGAATTACCTATTGTTTTAATAATCGTGATTGTGGTCATATCTGATTAAACCATTAATGACGGCAAAGCGACCAACCAAACCTGACCTAACTAAAATTAGTACTAAAGCTATTTGGTTAGGTTTGGTTTCCTTGGTTCGTTGCTAAAAATGTGCAAGGTGCCCTTCCAAACAATTGACATGTGTTAAATAGCTTATAATTATCTGTTATGGAATTGTTGTTAAATTTCAGTTTACAATATTTCTTCTCCCACTCCACCAGCTATGTCAACATAGTGAGGGATTGCTGTTCCACAGGTTATAATGATTTAAATACTCACTTGATGTATCAATAAAATAATGTTTTAATCATATTCAAAACAATTTGACCTTTATTATGTTTTGACACACACACACAGTGGACCAAGATGCCATTTGGTAAAAACACCGCCAAGTAAATTTAGTTATTTGCCATTTAATTATAACAATAGGTCTATGTACTCCGACCAAAAAGTTGTTCCTTACAAATGTTATTTGTGTTTTTCCGTGTTTTTAATGAAGGGGAATAAGATAATGTTTTAACAGTTGACAGTTCAGGCTCACATTCTCGTATTGAGCACAATAACTTCAACAAATATAATGCCGTGTTGACCACCACTTACCTCTTCCATTGTTGTAATGTTATTACTGAGCTTCAACAACGAAGCAAGGTTATTAATACACTAGTGTTATAACACTTAAAACATTTCACTATGGGGCTTCCTATCACGACAACAGCTGCAAAGACACTGTCACTGATCGTCGCTGTTCATGTCACTGATTCATATGAAAGATAGGAAAGTGGCTGCCCTAAGCGTAGCATAAAATGTGATGTCGAACAGTGGCGCCAGCTATTGAGGCTCCATCAAAGTTTACAGATGTCAGATACATCCAGATCCGCATTGTTGCTAGATACTTCAATATATTTAATCACATGTACTGTACCCTGTACGACATTTTGATATACAGTCCAGACATGTTGATATGTTTATCAGCTGTGTCCCATACCATGGGAAAATAGTTTCATCAATTTGATCTTAATATTGATATTCAAATACTGTATTTTTGGCTCCTTTCTTTGTATTTCTTTTATTTCTTTGTTTCTTTCTTATTAATATTCAAGCATAAGTTTCAAACATGTACAGTACATGTTGCGCGTGTCAAGTGTCACACGACAAACCTTGGCAGAGCCATCTAGCGACTGTGCAACCAAATTTCAATCTCTTCCGTAAAAGTCTTTGTTTATTCCTAAAACATCTCAAAGCAGGTGTCCAAGTTTCATGGGACTGAACGTATACCAGTCTCTCATTACTGTAAGAACACTTCCAGTGTATCTCTCTCTTTGAATTGACCAAATAACCTGATTAAACTGATTCGTTGATCTGGAACCCATGTGGCCCACTGAGATGATGCAGAGGAACACTCATGTGGCCCACTGATCTGATGGACAGCCATAGTCCCACTAACTAACTGGGCTGCCCACTACCGCCCTACTTAATGTGGCAACATCCGTGGTAACATTTATCAACACATCCACTATAAGGGAGTCTAATAATCACATTTTACTTTATACGTTATTGGTCTCATAATAATATGTTTTAATTATAATTTAATGTTGTCAGTGATGTGTGTCGCCAGGCATGATGAGCAGCATTAAAGTGAGGCACAACCGGGAATCCTTACCAGTTATATAAGGATTTATTTATCAATATTAATGGAATAATATGTACGAGCAGCATGGGGGCCGGGGCTTGTACCGTCAGATAAAAAATACTATAGAGGATTCACAGGGATCACTCCAGTGATTGTCGAGCACACGGACTTTTGGAGGTGCCTGTACCTAATAATTCACAGGTGTCAAATGATCTGTGTCAATTAACTAGAAACTTATAAAAGAACTTATTCGGGCTTCAGGGTCAGAATGATACAGTATGGGTTTAAGGTGAATGATCTTTAAAGGAGAATGTTTGTGCCAAAATAACTCAGTCTTGTAAAGGATTAATCTTTTGAAACGAAATAAATGTTTTGTTTTGATTTATTGTTCCCGTATGTCTGTAATGTGTGTGTGTATGTGTGTGTGTGTGTGTGTGTTGTGTGTGTGTGTGTGTGCCCGAAGGCTGAAAATATACATTGGACATACATGACTTATTACATACATTGGTGGCTTAACAAAAGCCTTCTTGGAGAAAGGTAAAGGAACATTCAGTGAACATACAGATTAATGTTTACAGTGGAGGTCACGTAGATATTGTTTATAAATATTTACCATTTCTTAGAGTAAAAATATTCCTTATGTTATATTTCACTAATTATTTCATAGAAACGTATTGGAAAAGACCAAGTCTCTTCAGTGTTGTTATATTACGAGTTTGTAAGATATAAAGGAATCCTTAGTGAAGATCTTAATGGAGTGAGTAGTCACCCAGAAGAGGATGTGACACACTGAACCTCATCACGTCTTTGTCTGGCGCTCAACATGAAGCAGCAGCACAAGGTTGGGTGCTCTTTTGTTTCATGCACAGATGCTCTTTTTAGTTCATATCCAGTAAGTGAACTGTTCTTTATCCGTGCAATAAGGACTAGACTGTAGCAAACTTTTCTCTCCTTTGAATATGACGTTGGTGCTGCGTCATCATAGAGAAAAGCGACACTAACAACCCCTCACCCCCACCCTACCTAGACCAGCCTCCCGACGACAAAGAGATTAAGCGTAATTATGGCACTTGTGGAAATGATTGTGAAACAAAGCAACATGTTCAGGAGTTAAGATGATGTGTTTTTGATGGACGGTTGTTTCTTGGTGGAGTGTGTGCAAGGAGTCACTACAGGAAGCTGCCTCACTGTGCTCCCGCTTCTTGTACCCAACTCCCAGTTTATTTTCAAGCTCACGTCCTTTCGTTTGATTTTCAGTTTTTTTGAAGATATAACTTTAATACAAGTTTGTGATGTATGCGGATGTATGCGTCTCCACATTATCGGTAGAGAGAGAGAGAGAGAGAGAGAGAGAGAGAGAGAGAGAGAGAGAGAGAGAGAGAGAGAGAGAGAGAGAGTGTGTGTGTGTTGCAGTTGTGGGCTTCTGGGTGCCTACTTCACTCTCACGTAGCCAGTTGGTTCAGTTCAAGATGCCCACTGGTCCTACTAAGAAATACCACAACGGCCTGGAAAGTGTTCACGTACACCTAAGAAAACGAAGTAAAAGCGATGTCTTGCAATAAATTGATAACAGCCCAGGGACGGCGGAGCAGCCTCTATTTCCCCACCCACTCCTGCGCTGTCTGGGCTTAAGGATAGGTTCTTGATGCTTTATGTTCGATCGAAAAAAATATAATCCAACATAATTTCGAGAAAGAAAATCATGGTGATGCGTGTAGGAGGTGATGAGCTGGGAACATAAACGTAGTCGCCAAGTTTTGGTCCTCCGTCAGGGTCGATCACCCGCGCTGCAGCCATTTTGCGAGGCTGGCGCTCCGCCCCCTCACAACACCTGACCCAATTTTGGCAAAGGCGGCGATTGGCTGGGCCACGTCTACAGTGGGTGAGGGCTGCCGCACAATTCTTGGTTGCCAGAGGTCTCCGCCAATCGCTCGGAATGCCTCGCTGCGGGAGGAGGTGATTGGCCTGGCGCCAATGAGAGGGTTAAAATGTCGAGTGCAGGAAATGAACGTAACGGGAAAGAATATGAATCTCCTGCTTCATAATTTACGAGACGATATTTGAGTTTTCGTCGTGTATATATTGTGCTATAAAAATATTCTCATCTGAACTTCCATACATTTACCTTCTTCCTCTTGTCAAGGGTGTAGGCAGTCCCGGATTATCCATTAGGCACAGTAGGCACAGTGCCTAGGGCCTACGAGATATTGGGGGCCTACGAAAAATAAAACGAGAACTTTTCTTCCCCTTTTTCTACAGGTTATTATTAAATTGATACTGAGGTACTTTTTTCCATCTATTTATTACTTAATCCTATTAGTGTCCACCAGCTAGCTGTGCTTCTTCTAAACAAAACTATTTCTGTACTGTACAAGAACAGCTGATCTAACCCATTTTCTTTTACTCAATTCATGGCAAACATCACTGAATCTTATTCTTTCGACATCACATTTTATAATTAGGTACTAGCTTGTGTTATTAGTGAATATGCTGTCAAATGGGGCCCCATATCTTGGAGGTGCCTAAGGCCTACGAAAGTCTTAACCCGTCACTGGGTGTAGGGCGATGCTAAATTCAGCTGGTCTTTTGTTATCATCCCCGGGGGGAAGGCCATTCATCAGGGTGAGTTATGGCACTAACCCCCCCCCCCCCCACCCACAACACCCACCCCTATCTCTCTCCCTCTCTCTCTAGACCCACAATAGGGGAGCGAGTATCACACCTTGTCATCAGGTGGTTGGTATCAGCGTTAGTGGGTTCCTTTACTACCTGGGAGTGTCATGAAGGGGTAGAGGCGGCCCCAGTCTCTCCTTCATCACTTTGGGGTTTTTGTGGTGGGTGAGGGAAGGTCACGCTCCCCATGATGCCAAGCTCTTATGACTGGGGCTTCCAGTCCTCTGTGTGTCCTCTCTAAACTAGATTGTGCCTCACACACACACGCTCTATCGGACACTCCTCGCAGGTGGAAGTACGTGGATGACTGCACTAGGGGGTTACAGTGGACAACACGTCACCGGACTACTCATCGCTACACGGCACCCTGGACCGGCTTCAGGCATAGTCTACGGAGAACAAGGTCACCATCATCACACCAAAACCGTAGTCATGCACATCAATACCGCCATCACTCCAGTGCAAGCTCCAGTAGTCACAGTGGGTGCCCATCCTCCCCAGTTAGTGCAGTCTGCCAAACCCCTGGGTGTAACTATAGACCACAAACTGGACTGGAAGGCCCAAGTAAACAGCACAATCAAGGTAGCCTCGTACCGACTCTACATGCTACAACGACTCAGGTCACTTGGGGCACCCATGCCAGAGCTGAGGACTATCTACAACGCATTTATTCTCCGCAAATTAACGTATGCGTCACCAGCCTGGTCGTCTTCTCTCAACTTTACCCAACAACATCGGGTAGAGAAGGTAAAGAAAAGAGCCTGCAGAATCATGGTCGGCGCAGACTACTCCGGCAAAAAAAAACGCTCTCTCCACCCTGGAAATGCCATCCCTCAGTGACCACCACCACCATGCACAAGCAGGATTTGGCAGTCGACTACTGCACCGTCTTCGTCATCGCCACCTACTGCCACCGGCAGTTCCCCGCCCACCTCGCGCAGTCCGCCACTACAACAAAATTCAGCCAATAAGAGCCCGGCTCGCACTGATAGATATAAACAGATAACCATCCCATCTATTGTTAAAATAATAAACAGCTCCTGATTTAAGTACTGTACATCCCTGTAAGTGAATTGAATGTATATTATTATGTCTAAATCACATGCAAGTTTGTATATTTTCAGCCACAGGCTGCAACTCTTTTAATAAACCGTTTATTATTATTAGTAGTAGTAGTATTATTTACATGCACACACACACACATAGAGAAACAGACATACATACACATACATACATACACACACACACACCTCCCTCACCCCACCTGGTGTTTACAGTACAAGGTCCTACACCTCCCTCACCCCACCTGGTGTGTACAGTACATGGTCCTACACCTCCCTCACCCATCTGGTGTGTACAGTACCTGGTCCAACACCTCTCTCACCCCACCTGGTGTGTACAGTACCTGGTCCAACACCTCCCTCACCCACCTGGTGTGTACAGTACCTGGTCCAACACCTCCCTCACCCACCTGGTGTGTACAGTACCTGGTCCTACACCTCCCTCACCCCACCTGGTGTGTACAGTACCTGGTCCAACACCTCCCGCACCCCACCTGGTGTGTACAGTACCTGGTCCAACACCTCCCTCACCCACCTGGTGGGTACAGTACCTGGTCCTACACCTCCCTCACCCCACCTGGTGTGTACAGTACCTGATCCTACACCTCCCTCACCCCTACACCTCCCTCACCCAACCTGGTGTGTACAGTACCTGGTCCTACACCTCCCTCACCCCACCTGGTGTGTACAGTACCTGGTCCTACACCTCCCTCACCCACCTGGTGTGTACAGTACCTGGTCCTACACCTCTCTCACCCCACCTGGTGTGTACAGTACCTGGTCCTACACCTCCCTCACCCCTACACCTCCCTCACCCCACCTGGTGTGTACAGTACCTAGTCCTACACCTCCCTCACCCTACCTGGTGTGTACAGTACCTGGTCCTACACCTCCCTCACCCCACCTGGTGTGTACAGTACCTGATCCTACACCTCCCTCACCCCACCTGGTGTGTACAGTACCTGGTCCTACACCTCCCTCACCCCACCTGGTGTGTACAGTACCTGGTCCTACACCTCCCTCACCCCACCTGGTGTGTCCACTGTACAGTACCTCATCCTACACCTCCCTCACCCCACCTGGTGTGTACAGTATCTGGTCCTACACCTCCCTCATTCGCCTGGTGTGTACAGTACCTGGTCCTACACCTCCCTCACCCCACCTAGTGTGTACAGTACCTTATCCTACACCTCCCTCACCCCACCTGATGTGCACAGTACCTGGTACTACACCTCCCTCACCCACCTGGTGTGTACAGTACCTGGTCCTACACCTCGCTCACCCCACCTGCTGTGTACAGTATCTCGTCCTACACCTCCCTCACCCCACATGGTGTGTACAGTACCTGATTCTACACCTCTCTCACCCCACCTGGTGTGTACAGTACCTGGTCCTACACCTCCCTCACCCCACCTGGTGTGTACAGTACCTGATCCTACACCTCCCTCACCCCTACACCTCCCTCACCCAACCTGGTGTGTACAGTACCTGGTCCTACACCTCCCTCACCCCACCTGGTGTGTACAGTACCTGGTCCTACACCTCCCTCACCCACCTGGTGTGTACAGTACCTGGTCCTACACCTCTCTCACCCCACCTGGTGTGTACAGTACCTGGTCCTACACCTCCCTCACCCCTACACCTCCCTCACCCCACCTGGTGTGTACAGTACCTGGTCCTACACCTCCCTCACCCTACCTGGTGTGTACAGTACCTGGTCCTACACCTCCCTCACCCCACCTGGTGTGTACAGTACCTGATCCTACACCTCCCTCACCCCACCTGGTGTGTACAGTACCTGGTCCTACACCTCCCTCACCCCACCTGGTGTGTACAGTACCTGGTCCTACACCTCCCTCACCCCACCTGGTGTGTCCACTGTACAGTACCTCATCCTACACCTCCCTCACCCCACCTGGTGTGTACAGTATCTGGTCCTACACCTCCCTCATTCGCCTGGTGTGTACAGTACCTGGTCCTACACCTCCCTCACCCCACCTAGTGTGTACAGTACCTTATCCTACACCTCCCTCACCCCACCTGATGTGCACAGTACCTGGTACTACACCTCCCTCACCCACCTGGTGTGTACAGTACCTGGTCCTACACCTCGCTCACCCCACCTGCTGTGTACAGTATCTCGTCCTACACCTCCCTCACCCCACATGGTGTGTACAGCACCTGATTCTACACCTCTCTCACCCCACCTGGTGTGTACAGTATCTGGTCCTACACCTCCCTCACCCCACCTGGTGTGTACAGTACCTGGTCCTACACCTCCCTCATCCCATCTGGTGTGTACAGTATCTGGTCCTACACCTCCCTCACCCCACCTGGTGTGTACAGTATCTGGTCCTACACCTCCCTCACCCCACCTGGTGTGTACAGTACCTGATCCTACATCTCCCTCACCCCACCTGGTGTGTACAGTACCTGGTCCTACACCTCCCTCACCCCACCTGGTGTGTACAGTACCTAATCCTACACCTCCCTTACCCCACCTGGTGTGTACAGTATCTGGTCCTACACCTCCCTCACCCCACCTGGTGTGTACAGTATCTGGTCCTACACCTCCCTCACCCCACCTGGTGTGTACAGTACCTGATCCTACACCTCCCTCACCTCACCTGGTGTGTACAGTACCTGGTCCTACACCTCCCTCACCCCACCTGGTGTGTACAGTACGTGATCCTACACCTCCCTCACCCCAACACCTCCCTCACCCACCTGCTGTGTACAGTACCTGGTCCTACACCTCCCTCACCCTACCTGGTGTGTACAGTACCTGATCCTACACCTCCCTCACCTCACCTGGTGTGTACAGTACCTGATCCTACACCTCCCTCACCTCACCTGGTGTGTACAGTACCTGATCCTACACGTCCCTCACCCCACCTGGTGTGTACAGTACGTGATCCTACACCTCCCTCACCCCTACACCTAGTTCACCCCACCTGGTGTGTACAGTACCTGGTCCTACACCTCCCTCACCCCTACACCTCCCTCACCCACCTGCTGTGTACAGTACGTGATCCTACACCTCCCTCACCCACCTGCTGGGTACAGTACCTGGTCCTACACCTCCCTCACCCCACCTGGTGTGTACAGTACCTGATCCTACACCTCCCTCACCCCACCTGGTGTGTACAGTACCTGGTCCTACACCTCCCTCACCCCACCTGGTGTGAACAGTACCTGGTCCTACACCTCCCTCACCCCTACACCTCCCTCACCCACCTGCTGTGTACAGTACGTGATCCTACACCTCCCTCACCCCACCTGGTGTGTACAGTATCTGGTCCTACACCTCCCTCACCCCACCTGGTGTGTACAGTACATGGTCCTACACCTCCCTCACCCCACCTGGTGTGTACAGTACCTGGTCCTACACCTCCCTCACCCCACCTGGTGTGTATAGTACCTGGTCATACACCTCCCTCACCCCACCTGGTGTGTACAGTACCTGGTCCTACACCTCCCTCACCCCACCTGGTGTGTACAGTACCTGATCCTACACCTCCCTCACCTCACCTGGTGTGTACAGTACCTGGTCCTAAACCTCTCTCACCCACCTGGTGTGTTTAGTACCTAGTCCTACACCTCCCTCATCCCACCTGGTGTGTACAGTACCTGGTCCAACACCTCCCTCACCCACCTGGTGTGTACAGTACGTGATCCTACACCTCCCTCACCCCACCTGGTGTGTACAGTATCTGGTCCTACACCTCCCTCACCCCACCTGGTGTGTACAGTACATGGTCCTACACCTCCCTCACCCCACCTGGTGTGTACAGTACCTGGTCCTACACCTCCCTCACCCCACCTGGTGTGTATAGTACCTGGTCATACACCTCCCTCACCCCACCTGGTGTGTACAGTACCTGGTCCTACACCTCCCTCACCCCACCTGGTGTGTACAGTACCTGATCCTACACCTCCCTCACCTCACCTGGTGTGTACAGTACCTGGTCCTAAACCTCTCTCACCCACCTGGTGTGTTTAGTACCTAGTCCTACACCTCCCTCATCCCACCTGGTGTGTACAGTACCTGGTCCAACACCTCCCTCACCCACCTGGTGTGTACATTACCTAGTCCTACACCTCCCTCACCCCACCTGGTGTGTACATTCCCTGGTCCTACACCTCCCTCACCCCACCTGGTGCGTACAGTACCTGGTCCTACACCTCCCTCATCCCACCTGGTGTGTACAGTACCTGGTTCAACACCTCCCTCACCCCACCTGGTGTGTGTTTACCTGGTCCTACACCTCCCTCACCCCACCTCCTGTGTACAGTACCTGGTCTTACACCTCCCTCACCCCAACTGGTGTGTACAGTACCTGGTCCTACACCTCCCTCACCCCACCTGGTGTGTACAGTACCTGGTCCTACACCTCCCTCACCCCACCTGGTGTGTACAGTACCTGGTCCTACACCTCCCTCACCCCACCTGCTGTGTACAGTACCTGGTCCTACACCTCCCTCACCCCACCTGGTGTGTACAGTACCTGGTCCTACACCTCCCTCACCCCACCTGGTGTGTACAGTACCTGGTCCTACACCTCCCTCCCCCACCAGGTGTGTACAGTACCTGGTCCTACACCTCCCTCACCCACCTGGTGTGTACAGTACCTGGTCCTACACCTCCCTCACCCCTCCTGGTGTGTACAGTACCTGGTCCTACACCTCCCTCCCCCCACCTGGTGTGTACAGTACCTGGTCCTACACCTCCCTCACCCACCTGGTGTGTACAGTACCTGGTCCTACACCTCCCTCACCCCTCCTGGTGTGTACAGTACCTGGTCCTACACCTCCCTCACCCCACCTGGTGTGTACAGTACCTGGTCCTACACCTCCCTCACCCCACCTGGTGTGTACTGTACCTGGTCCTACTCCTCCCTCACCCCACCTGGTGTGTACAGTACCTGGTCCTACACCTCCCTCACCCCACCTGCTGTGTACAGTACCTGGTCCTACACCTCCCTCACCCCACCTGGTGTGTACAGTACCTGGTTCTACACCTCCCTCACCCCACCTGGTGTGTACATTCCCTGGTCCTACACCTCCCTCACCCCACCTGGTGCGTACAGTACCTGGTCCTACACCTCCCTCACCCCACCTGGTGTGTACAGTACCTGGTTCAACACCTCCCTCACCCCACCTGGTGTGTGCATTACCTGGTCCTACACCTCCCTCACCCCACCTCCTGTGTACAGTACCTGGTCCTACACCTCCCTCACCCCACCTGGTGTGTACAGTACCTGGTCCTACACCTCCCTCACCCCACCTGCTGTGTACAGTACCTGGTCCTACACCTCCCTCACCCCACCTGGTGTGTACAGTACCTGGTCCTACACCTCCCTCACCCACCTGGTGTGTACAGTACCTGGTCCTACACCTCCCTCACCCCTCCTGGTGTGTACAGTACCTGGTCCTACACCTCCCTCACCCCACCTGGTGTGTACTGTACCTGGTCCTACACCTCCCTCACCCCACCTGGTGTGTACAGTACCTGGTCCTACACCTCCCTCACCCACCTGGTGTGTACAGTACCTGGTCCTACACCTCCCTCACCCACCTGGTGTGTACAGTACCTGGTCCTACACCTCCCTCACCCCACCTGGTGTGTACAGTACCTGGTCCTACACCTCCCTCACCCCACCTGGTGTGTACAGTACCTGGTCCTACACCTCCCTCCCCCCACCTGGTGTGTACAGTACCTGGTCCTACACCTGTCTCACCCACCTGGTGTGTACAGTAACTGGTCCTACACCTCCCTCACCCCTCCTGGTGTGTACAGTACCTGGTCCTACACCTCCCTCACTTCCCTCCTGTAGATAATATCTTAAACACCTTACTTACTGCTGCAGGAGAGTAGAAGTAATGTGTTAATTGATACTATACAGAGATGATCACTTCCTTCCTGTTGATAATAAACAAAGTCATATTTATTCGTATATGTAAATTTTTGGTTCAACCTCCAATTATTTATTATCTTTAAACTTTACACTAAACGACATCAATACTAATACACCGGAATAACATCTGACTTGTCTTTACTAAACGGGTCTTACAAATCCACACTCAGACAGTACCTGGTCCTACATTATTCCAGTTGAATAATGTACATAATAATGAAACCACCTGTGAGTCATCCGCTCAACAAGGACCCATCTACACTGTACAGTAGTTCGTCTTTACCTTAGATGCAGCCGTCCCCTCCTGGCCAGCCTCTAAGAGTGTATTAGTAACAATGTAATTTTTGCTGTTCGTTTTTTCCTTCTTGATCTCAGCTAAGAGCGTCATGACTCTCTGTAACAACGCCTCCTTAACCCCTATATCTCCATTATCAGTATCTTTCGGTTACAATGAACCTAACGACGATATCACAATTAAAGGCGTATATAACCTGAATGTGGTTATAACTGAGTGTTTGATGGTTGTGTTTATAACCCACAACAACAAGCGGCTGTTGTGTGTATTTATCATCAACATTTTCCTTTTCTTATTATTACAGTTTTCTTATGACTTCTCAAGTGAGTATATAAACACATGTTAATAGTTGGGATTTTCTCGGTAGACAAGAAGACTTTAATTTCATCTCTCCCTCCCACTCCTCTCCTCACCGTGACAACAATTATGTCTCAATTATATTAAAATATGTTGGGTATTTTTTCCTTGGGGATCATTGGAAGGTTTGATCGTGTCCAGTGTTGTAGCGTCGGGATGGTGCCACAGTAATTGTTTTGGGTGTTTTTAGCTTAATAAATGAAAGGTGAAACAAAGAAGACTTACAGATGAAAACATACAAGACTAATTAGTCCTCCGGGAGGTTTACCTGTGAGTCGTCAGGTGAATAATGTCATTATTAGACACAAGAACAAGGTAATGCCTGGTGTACTGAGGGATATGTGTCTCTTTATTTCTCTCAAGATGTGCACCTAATAATTACCAAACAGATCTACTTTAGTTTTTGAATAATGTAAACCAAACCAAACGCAAACATTAGCGTATAAACGTTCCTCCACTCGAACATAAAATATCTCTCATGCTCCACGTTTAAAAAGAAAGGAGTAAATATTACATTGTGTAGCGAGACGTGACCAGCCCTGTACAGTAGGGTGTGTCAATTTTGTCAACATGTTAAAAATCAAATTTGGTAGTAAAAATATTGTGCCTCTTTATGTCTAAACTTGAGATTAGCAAACAAAAATGAATTGAAATAACCCTCACCTACATCAATTATACCTTAAAGTTTCAAATATCAGTATTTCAACAAATTAATGAGACTTGATTAGAATTATTCACTTGATATTAACTAATCTCATGTAAGCATATGGATTATGGAGTATTTTATGGTTCTATAGCTTGTGTACAATATGCATGTCAGAACATGAACATGAACAGGCTCTCCGTGTGGGACAGTTTAATTCTTGTTTTGACTTATACCAAGCGTGAGGATAAGGCGCCCGGCTCACTCTCCTTCTAGATATCATAGACGGTGGTTTGCTCTCATTGCACTTGCACCTACTCTACCAGACGAATTCTACATTTTAATTATTGTAAGTAGGGCATATTGATTGTCGCAGTTACTTATATCATTGTATAAAACATTATGTTCTAAGAAATTATTATGTTATTTCTGTTACAGCATTTTTGATAAACAAATTGATATTTTTTGAAACAACAATTGAATTATGAAACATTGAAATATTTTTCTATTTGTCAGATAGTGTGAAGATGTCAAAATTGAAGACAAGAAGTCAGTTGTCAACCCACTTGAGCCTGCTAGTTGGTAAAGGGAAGGAGCTTCCTGTATCAGAACTTCCAACAGTGAGAGACATGCTAAGATTAGGGTTACTCCTTCGAGAAAAAAATGCAAAGGACAGAAGGAACTATACAGATAAAGAACTCATAAATGACATGATAGTCCCTCTTCTGCATCAATGGACAAAAGCTAATGCACTATTCAAACCACCTGTGATTAATCAGTGTCGAACTATTGAGCTAAAACTAACGAAATTATGGCACAAAGCAGTTGAAACATCACTTGGTAAAGGAAACTTGGCCAGGAAAAATGAATTTCTGCACACACTTGATACTCTGTTTGACATTTTGACCTGCAAGTGCTCCATACAATTATGTTCTGAATCCAACTGTTCTCACTCAGGTAAGAGAGAAAATAATTCCCACATTGATTGTGGTTGTCCTCGTGAAAAGAAGATCCCTGTTTTAGAGCTTGAATTTATAAAGGCACAGAGGACAAAGGCAGAAGGCCAAGGAAGTATGCAAATGGGTTCAATAGATTATTCAGAAACAAAGAAGCAGATTGCTAATGCCAAGAAGAGAGAACAAATCCGAGAGAGGGAACAAAAGAAGAAAATGAAGAGTGAAGAAGCCATCCAAAGAGAGGAAGAGCTGTGTCAAGATGTTTATCACTTCTTTGATAGTTCTTCTGATGAACAGGAAGCAACATCAGATGATAGTTCCAAAGAGCCATCTGAACCTTTACCAAAGAAAATGAAATACAACACAAGAAATATTTCAAACATTGCTTTAGCTAGTATTCGCCACCATGCTGGACTTCGTGAGGCTGCAGAAATTGCAACTGCCGCTTGGATAGATGCAGGCCTCATCAGCCGAGAGGATGTATCTTTGGTGATAGATCATAACAAAATTAGAAGAGCACAAGAAAAAATAATGAAGGAAATATCTGATCAGCATGAAAAAGATTTAAGCGAGGGAGGGCTCTCCTGTCTTTTGTTTGATGGAAGAATAGATGACACAAAAGTTTTGCTAGAAGTAGAGGGAGTGAACAGAAAGTTTCCAGGTCTCATCAAAGAAGAACACTACTCTGTCTGTTCTGAGCCTGGTGGTCGGTTTTTGTTTCACTTTGCTCCCGAAACTGAAGTAGAAGGGAAGAAACATGCAGAGGTCATTGCTGATCATATTTTATGTTGGGTTCAGGAGAGAGGACTTGGCAGTTCACTGCAGGCTGTTGGTGGAGATTCAACTGCAGTGAACACCGGATGGCAGGGGGGTGTAATGACGCATTTAGAGAAAAAACTAGGAAGAAGACTTGTTTGGATTGTATGTGATTTACATACAGGCGAGCTACCTCTTCGTCATCTCATCCAGGAACTTGATGGTCCTACAAAGAGCAACAACAAGTGGTCAGGTCCCCTTGGCATCATGCTGGATGAAGCAACACAACTAGAAATAAATACAACCTTTCCAAAGGTCGAAGTTGGCCCTCCCCTTCCGGCGTTGTCTGAAGGAGTCATCAAAGATCTCAGCACAGATCAATCCTATGCTTATCGTATTGCCCAAGCAATAAGATCAGGAGAAGTGCCTCAGTCATTGGCTCTCTTGGAGATTGGACCTGTCAGTCACAGCCGTTGGTTAACTACAGCTCTTCGTTTCTGCAGGATTTGGATTTCCAAACACGAATTGAAGGGCAAAGTGCTGAAGAATTTGAGGTTAATTGTTGAATTTATTATTGGAGTTTATCTTCCCCAGTGGTTTAGTGTGAAACTTAATCCTATGTGGGTGGATGGGCCCAATCACCTTTTGTTTCAATTGCAGCTAGTAAGAACACAGAGGAAGGTAGTGAGGGACATCGTGTTACCTGTGGCAAGAAGGTCCGCTTGGTATGCTCGATCAGAAGCAGTTTTGCAAGCAATGCTTTGCAGTCAATGTACCAATCTCCGAACCGAGGCTGTAGAAGTCATTCTAAAGATTAGAGGAACGCTAATAGATGACGACCAGTTGGGAGACTGTTCGTTTCATTCAAGAAAAGTTCCCCCAATAAACGTCAATGCCACCAAATTGTCAGAATTGGTTGACTTGAGTTTGGAAGTCTTAGAGCCACCATTGACAACAAGTCTAACTAGCCAAGAATTGAGAAACCTTAAAGAGACTCCAATGCAGGTGCCGAAGTGGCCTTCCCACACTCAAAGTGTGGAGAGATGTGTGAAAATGGTCACAGAAGCAGCGGGCCATGTTTACAGCCACGAGAGGCGAGAAGGTTAGCTCAAAGCACAAATAGCAAGCAGACTACTGATGACAAGAAACCAAATCAAAGAGAGTATGAAGGCATTGGTTACTTTCAAATAGACTACGGATAATAAAATATAATAATTTGAAACTTGAAACAGTAACATGTGTGCAAACGCTGGTTATGTTATAAATTCACAAATATGTACATTTAAAAATCCATTTGATGTAGGTAGGACTTATTATAAAAAAAAATTTATGCCAGAATATTGTTTTGCATGCTTAAAGACTACAATAAATTGCTACCAAATTACTCGATTTTCAATTTAGCCAGTTCACCCCCTAAATTGACACACCCTACTGTACAGCCTCGCCTCACTCAGTCTACTTCCCTCTAACAGCTCATTATGTCTCTCTTGTGTGTTGACTCTTGTGCTCAGGTGTGTGTTGACTCTTGTGCTCAGGTGTGTAACAGAGAGCCAGTACATGCCCAGTGGTCACTAACAGAGACGTGACAGACCGCCCCAGCAGCTAACGAGTGGTGAAGAGGATAAATTATAATAGTTTGGCTGAAATAGTTACAACACTGTCACTCTCGTTTGATGAATGAACATTGTTTTTTATCAGTTTACATAATAACTTGTGTAGTCAGAGGAAAGTAATGAAACATATGTTACAATATTTACTTTATAACAAAAGACTCATAAGACCACCGGTGGAGACCTTCACTAAGTCATCACAACAATGGCTTATTGACCCTCAATACATTTACTCTATCAAATTTATCACATTTTCATGAAATTCTCGTGAAAGAGAAAGTTGCAGTTGGTATCAATTGTCGGCTTCTATAATGACCTGACAGTTGTGACAATAAAGCCATCTGGTGACAAGGGTGAATATAACTTTTAGTTATCCTGTAGACACGGGAAGACTTTACTTGCACCAATTATTACAACATGGAACTTATTACTTATAGTATTATAAAGAAGCACAATAAACCGCGGACCGAGGCTCGATATCATTCAATTCCGTAGTAACCGTCAAGGAACTACTTCAAATGAATTTTGCCTTGTAAATTAGATGTTGCTAATCACGAATATGAATGTTCCCAGTCTCAAAAGTTCCACGTTAGTTTATAATTTTTTTGGAAAATTCTCAGACAATGTGGATAGAAAGCAGTGCATAGTGACGTCACGGCAGAACACTGGCCACCAATGAAGCGGCGTGTCTCATAAGGGCTGGTTCACGGCCAATCATGATCGCCGTCTCTCACCAATATCTACTTTTACTTTTATCCTCTTCGCCACTGATTGGCTTGTTAGCCGCTTGGGCGATCGGTCACGTCTCTTTTCCTTTATATTCTTCACCAAAAAGTCGGCTCGCTAGCCGCCCGGGCGATCGGTCACGTCTCTGTCACGCACTGTTGGCAAATACTGGGCATGCACCGGCTCCTGAATGTACCTGAACCCGCTCCAGCGTTGGTCAAGTCTTCTCTTGAAAGAGCTCACACTCGGTGCCGTCACAACACTCTCTGGTAGATTGTTCCAAGAGTTTACAACCCTCACTCCGAAAAAGTTTGCCCTCACGGTTTTCTGGACTTGCGGCTTCTTCAATCTTGAGCTGTGACCCCTTGTGGGGCGAGCGTCCGCCAGCTCCAAGTAAGGACACTCAACTGAGTAGTGCCCCCTGAGATGCTTATAAACCTCAACTAGGTCCCCCCTTGCCCGTCTGTAGTATAAGCTAGGCAAGTTCAGGCGCTCCAATCTCTCAGGGTAGCTGAGGTGCCGAAGTGCAGGCACCAGTTTGGTGGCCCTCCTTTGAACATTTTCAACTAACTGACAGTCCCTAGCATATCTCGGGGACCAGATGGGGTGACAGTACTCCAGATGGGGAAGCACTTCACTCCTGAAGATCGTCACGAGGGACGGACCGTCTAGATATCTGAACGACCTACTTATAAGACCCAATAATTTATTTGCCTGATTTACCTTCTTCTCACAATGGCCCGAGAACTTCAGCTCATTGTCAACATACACACCTAGGTCCTTCTCACACACAGTCTCAACTAGTACATTTTCTTCATCCCGTTGGGACATATGGTACGCCTCCTTACCGTTGGTACGCCCCAGGTGCATCCTCTTACACTTCGTGACATTGAATCTCAGCAGCCATTCCTTCGACCATTCCTGGAGCCCACAGAGGTCCTTCTGCAGCTCTTCACAGTCCGCTTGGTTCTTAATGTCCCGAAATAACTTGCCATCATCGGCAAACATTTGTATGGAGGAGTGTACAACGTCAGGCATATCATTTATGAAACAAACAAACAACAGCGGGCCCAATACACTACCCTGCGGTACCCCACTTGTTACAGGTACAGATGACGATTTCGTGCCATTAATCACCACACATTGCTTGCGGTCATGTAGAAAGTCTTCTATCCACGCTAGGACATTTCCCCGAATTCCGTACCCTTCCAGTTTGATTTTCAGCCTTTCGTGGGGTACACTGTCGAAAGCCTTGGCAAAATCTAGGTAAATATTATCGATATTACCACCCCGTTCTAGAATATGGGTCCAAATATCCAATACCTTGAGCAATT
Source organism: Homarus gammarus (assembly GCA_958450375.1). Taxonomy (NCBI): domain Eukaryota; kingdom Metazoa; phylum Arthropoda; class Malacostraca; order Decapoda; family Nephropidae; genus Homarus; species Homarus gammarus. Next base: position 71 of record CAUDMG010000656.1, on the reverse strand, counting down.
GTGTCAAGCAAGAGCGCCCCGGCATAAAACCGTGTTGGCTATCTTTTACAAGGTTGTTTCGTAGTAGAGGT
>CAUDMG010000655.1:7500-14510 GCA_958450375.1 Homarus gammarus | reverse complement strand
ATATATATATATATATATATATATATATATATATATATATATATATATATATATATATATATATATATATATATATATATATATATATATACTCGTCTATAACCCCCCTTCGTATATAGGTCGACCCCGATTTTATGACCAAGAAATCGTTAATTTATGATATTCCTCGTATATAGGTCGACCCACGTTTTTGAGGGTAAAGGAACAACAAAACCTTCAGGAAAACACTACGTCCTATAAACTTGTTTACCATTTATTATCACGACACTTTACACTGAAACGCAGGTAGTTTCAACAAAAATATTGTATATTTCCATTCAAGTATTTATTCAAGTCAATTAGGAGGGAATATTATTGTAATACAACAGTTTTTTAACTAAACCATTCGAAAAGCGATTACGGTAACATCTTTTGAACGAAAGAAAAGCGAAAGTCATTGTTTTCGTCACGATTTGATCCCACTTTCCACTTTAATACATACGTCATTTCAGCAAAAATATTACATTCCCGTGAGTGTATTATATCAAGCACAGTATGAATAGAATATCATTGTAATATAACAGAATTTTAACCGAAAACTATTAAAAAAACGAGTAACATCTCAAGAACATCGGAAGCTTAGGTAAAGTCTTTTGTTTTCGTCATGTATTTTATCCTATTTTACATTGAAATACATCACGTTTCAGCAAAACTACTATTTATTTCCGAGAATATATTCATTCAGGCGCAGTTTAGGTAAAATATACGTGTGATGTAATAGTTTTTTAATTGAAAACGATTCGAAAAACACGTACCCTCTAGCCCTGTTCAAGGAGAGGACTGGGAGAAGCTGTTTGGTGCTGCAGACGATGACAAGGAAAATGATTTGGATGGATTTTAATGAAAATATTCAGAAATATGGTATCGTAATATTTATTCAAGTCAATTAGGATATTATTGTAATATAATACAACAGTTTTTTAACTAAACCATTCGAAAAGTGATTACGGTAACATCTTTTGAACGAAAGAAAGCCAAAGTCATTGCTTTCATCTCAATTTTATCCCACTTTCCACTGTAATACGTATGTCATTTCAGCAAAAAATATTACATTTCCGTGAATGTATTATATCAACCACAGTATGAATAGAATATCACTAATATAACAGTATTTTAACCGAAAACTATTAAAAATACGAGTAACATATCTTGAACATCGGAAGGTTAGGTAAAGTCTTTTGTTTTCATGTAGTTTATCCTAATTTACATTGAAATACATCACGTTTCAGCAAAACTACTATTTATTTCTGAGAATATGGAAATGTAATATTTTTGCTGAAATGACGTACGTATTATAGTGGAAAGTGGGATAAAATCGTGACAAAAACAATGACTCGCTTTCTTTCGTTCAAAAGATGTTACCGTAATCGCTTTTCGAATGGTTTTCAGTTAAAAACTGTTATATTACAATAATATTCTATCCTAATTCACTTGTGATGTAAAAGTTTTTTAACTGAAAACGATTCGAAAAACACGTGTGCGGTCTAGCTGATACGGCAGAGCCCTGGTCGCGGAGGCTTTGTGTTTGTATCAGCCCTTCTTAAGCAGCTTTTAATTTTAGCGTACGTTGAAATTGTGTTTACCGGTGTATTCTTATTTTCTTGCTTCTTATTTTCCAGAAATATGACACGTTTTTATATAATACAATGTTACGGTACTTTTAATTTACAAGTATTCATTTTTAAAAATATAGAACACACCAAACAAATACTAATACGGATATTTGAGTGACTCTCCCGCCAAAAAAGACCAAACAGCTGGTACTCTCTCCCTCAGCCCTACCAAAAATAGCCCAACATCTTTCTTGTTTATTCTCTTCCAATTTCTCACTTTAACTGGTATTTTTTACTTCATATTGCCTACATCAGATAAACTACAGTCATTGAGGTTAGATATTGTTATAAATTTGATTACCGGGTCCTGGCAGGTACCGTTAGAACCACCTGACCCTACCAACAGTGTTGCAAGTCAGACAGCATTTTTTTTTTTTTACATTTTTGGTGTCTCCATTTGTTAATTTTTTTTCTGTGGGGTTTGCACAATAGTATACTGTTTTACCTACAGTATTGTAAAACGATTTGGGAAAAGAAATACTCGGTAACTTAAAATTTTAAAAGGAAAATTTTGAAACTGGCAACTGTGTGTAGATGATCTGACTCACATCATATTATGTCATCACGATTAGCCCACGTGTATACTTTATGTTTTACATCCTCCTGTGCATACCATACCATGCATTTGGCTACTTTGGGCTTGCTATGATGACGCAAGAGATCTGCCCTGGCAACTGTACCGACACTCACAGCGGGTGGTGCGTTGGTGCGTCGTTTCCATTGTTTACTGGTAAATATTTTTCAACCTAACGAAACTATTACCCGTATAGAGGTCGACCCCCAACTTTTTGCCAAAAAATTTGGTCTTAAGAACTCGTGCTATACACGGGTATATATATATATATATATATATATATATATATATATATATATATATATATATATATATATATATATATATATATATAACCCCCTGTATACATAAATTACAGTGAAATTGAAGAACATAAGTATATATATATATATATACCGTATATACTCGTCTATAACCCCCCCTCGTGTATAGGTCGACCCTGATTTTTTGACCAAGAAATCGTTAATTTATGATATTCCTCGTTTATAGGTCGACCCAAGTTTTTGAGGGTAATGGAACAACAAAACCTTCAGTAAAAACACTACGTCCTATAAACTGAGGCTCGCCGTGCCCGAAACACCGAGTGCCGAAGGCAAATTGTTTACCATTTATTATTACGACACTTTACACTGAAACGAGGGTAGTTTCAACAAAACTATTGTATATTTCCATTCAAGTATTTATTCAAGTCAATTAGGAGGGAATATTATTGTAATACAACAGTTTCTTAACTAAACCATTCAAAAAGCGATTACGGTAACATCTTTTGAACGAAAGAAAGTGAAAGTCATTGTTTTCGTCACGATTTTATCCCACTTTCCACTGTAATACGTATGTAATTTCGGCAAAAATATTACATTTCCGTGAATGCATTATATCAAGCACAATATGAATAGAATATCATTGTAATATAACAGAATTTTAACCGAAAACTATTAAAAAAACGAGTAACATCTCAAGAACATCGGAAGCTTAGGTAAAGTCTTTTGTTTTCGTCATGTATTTTATCCTATTTTACATTGAAATACATCACGTTTCAGCAAAACTACTATTAATTCCGAGAATATATTCATTCAGGCGCAGTTTAGGTAAAATATACATGTGATGTAATACTGTAGTTTTTTTAACTGAAAACGATTCGAAAAACACGTACCCTCTAGCCCTGTTCAAGGAGAGGACTGGGAGAAGCTGTTTGGTGCTGCAGACGATGACAAAGAAAATGATTTTGATGGATTTTATTGAAAATATTCCGAAATATGGTATCGTAGTATTTATTCAAGCCAATTAGGATAGAATATTATTGTAATACAACAGGTTTTTAACTGAAAACCATTCGAAAAGCGATTATGGTAACATCTTTTGAACGAACGAAAGCGAAAGTCATTGTTTTCGTCACGATTTTATCCCACTTTCCACTGTAATATGTACGTCATTTCAGCAAAAATATTACATTTCCGTGAATGCATTATATCAAGCACAGTATGAATAGAATACCATTGTAATATAACAATATTTTAACCAAAAACTATTAAAAAAACGAATAACTTCTCTTGAATATCGGAAGGTTCGGTAAAATCTTTTGTTTTCGGCATGTATTTTATCCTATTTTACATTAAAATACATCATGTTTCAGCAAAACTACTATTTATTTCCGAGAATATATTCATTTAAGCGCAGTTTAGGTAAAATATACGTGTGATGTAACAGTTTTTTTACTGAAAACGATTCGAAAAACACGTGTACCGTCTAGCTGATACTCAACAGCTGGTGGTGCGTCATGCGTCGTTGTAAACAATAGGAGGTTGAAGTAGATTACCGGGTATTAGATTAAGTGTGAATTATAGAAAAGGTTTTTATTACCGGTATTTTTTGTAGATCAATGAGAACTGTGATACCGTATATGATATGATAAGTTAGCCTGTGCTAAGAACTTCAACATAGACTACTGAAAGCACGTTGTAAGGTAATTTAGCCTATTGTAAGTTGGTGAGCTTCATTTACTGAAGGAACTGCACAACTTTTCATTACTAATTGGTACATATTTTACGTTTCCATTATTTACTGGCAGTAAATGTTAAATATTTTTCATGTCTGAAGCTAAAAGTTGCTCCTCGCCCTTCCCATCATGCACGGGTTCAACCTAACAAAACTATTACGCATGTATAGGACGACCCCCAATTTTTTGCCTAAAAATTTGGTCTTAAAAACTCGAACTATACACGAGTATATATATATATATATATATACATATATATATATACATATATATATACATATATATATATATATATATATATATATATATATACACAGTGACCCCTCCGTTAACGAACTCAATCCGTTCCAGAAGGTCGTTCGTTAACCGAAAAGTTAGTTAACCGAAACCATTGTTTCAATGGGTTTTTGGGTAATTGGTTCCAGCTCACCGAAAATTTCCTAAATTCAACAAAAATGGTAGAAAAGTTCACTTACTTTGAGGTGTGTATGTAGAAGGCTCCTGGATGATGATGGGATTTAGAATGGGGGTGGAGGAGAAGGAAAAAGAGAAGGCATTGGGGTGGAAGAGAAGTCATCCCATGGCGCCATTTCACCCATAAAATTTTAGCTCTCTTGGTGTAATTCAAGATTATTTTCTTTAAATCAACACTGCACTGCATTATATATTGTCAATATGTAAAATATATTTCAAAATGACCAATAATTTGCTTGGAAACACAGAAAAAAAGCATTTAGTTGAAGAGAGTCTCAAGCAAGATGTTACCTCCAGTGAAAACAGAGAGAGACTAACTCCTGTTTGCTGTGTTAAGAGGCTGGATGCCGCGCATTAAACTAGTCACTTTACCTTCAGTTATGTTCAATAATTGTTAAAATGACTAAAAAATTGAATATTAAACTTAAAATTATTGAATAGTATAAACTTCTTGATATTTACTAAAATAGTAAGGCATTTAAGCCCTAGAACCGATTAGTGTATTGGCGGACTGATACTAAAGCTGGTTGCCCGGTCAGTGCAAGCGAAAACATGTTGAGGTCTGTTCGTAAGAACTTCGTTAACCAAATTTTTTTTCGTTAACCAAATTGAAGATCCTTATGGAAGGAAGTTCGTTAATCGAAATTACGTTAACCAAGGTGTTCATTAAACTAGGGGTCACTGTATATATATATATATATATATATATATATATATATATATATATTTCATTAGCCCAATAAAGCACGCGGACTTCTACATACAATCCTGGCGGGTTGAGGTGTTGATTATATATATATATATATATATATATATAATATATATATATATATATATATATATATATATATATATATATATATATATACAGGTAGTCGTCGACTTACGACCTAGATTGGTTACGGCCGCCCGGTCGTAAGTTGATCTGGTCGTAAGTCGGCCTATGTTATAATTACCTTACGTATACCTATTATAATGTGTAATGATAATATAATCATCTTTAAGTCATATTTTATCAACATTTTCTTTGTTCATTATTGTTACGGTCGTCAGGTTTAAGTAAATCACTGCATATTACAGTACAATTGGTTTATTATTTACACAACATACAAAAAAAAAAAAATACAGGTGCAAAACATATAAAACATTTTAGTTGCAAAACATACAAACACATACAAACATACAAAAAACATCTTATTGGCCGCTGGTGCTTGGCTGTGGATCGTCGGGGTCGTCAGCTGGGGCAGCCTTTGGGGTAGCCGGAGGAGTTGTTTTTTTCATGAACATGGTGAGCTTTGTCTGAATTGTTCGTTTCTTCTTCTCCTCGTAAATTTCTTGATATGGACGAAACGAATTGCGTGCCATCCGCTCAATCCTTGCAAATCGTTCAATGTTTGGGTCCATTCCTTCAAAATGGGCAAGAAGTTTATTTAGTAGAGATAAACCTTCTGATAATCCCTTAGTGGTGAACGTCCTTTGTGGCTCCTCCTCCTCTTCGTTATCCGCTGCTTCTCTCCTTTCTTCTTCTGCTACATTTTCTTCTTCCAATTCGATTAGCTCTTCATTTGTAAGTTCTTCTGATTCTTGGTCTAGCAACTCCTCAACATCTTCCACTTCACATTCCAAAGAAAGATCTTTTGCCAGTTTTACTATTTTTTCCCGAATAACTTTAAGCTCATTTTCACTGTCAAATCCTGCAAAAGTATGAACATAGCGCTTAACACACTTTTTCCAGATGCCATTCATGCACTTCTCCGTCACAGCCTCCCAGGCGTTTGCCAGATTCTTGATACCCATAAGAATGTTGTACTGTTTCCAAAAGTCACGCAACGATAGTTCTGGGTCGGCATCTATAGCGGCTATGGCTTGGGCAAAGGTGGTTCGGAGATAGATAGCCTTGAAAGTAGCAATTGAACCTTGGTCCATAGGCTGCAAAATTGAAGTCGTGTTTGGCGGCATAAAAATCACTTTCACGTCCGGATGAATATCTGATAGATGAGGTGGATGTCCAGGCGCATTGTCCAGTAGCAATAAAATCTTGAAAGGAATTTCTTTCGTCAAACAATATTCACGAACTTGAGGAATAAAACAATTTACAAACCAGTCTTCAAACAGTGCCTGTGTCATCCATGCTTTACGGTTAGAACGAAAGTAAACGGGCAGCGTGTGCTTGTTTACATTTTTCAACGCCCGCGGGTTTTCTGAATGGAAGATTAGGAAAGGTTTCAGCTTAAACCCCGCGATGTTCCCGCCAAGCAGCAGAGTAAGCCTATCCTTAAATGCTTTAAATCCAGACATGCTTTTGGCTTCTTTT
>CAUDMG010000655.1:0-2500 GCA_958450375.1 Homarus gammarus | reverse complement strand
ACACTAAGAGTAAATTTTCCATCTCTTCAATCACATTACACTTTGCTTTGCTAAGTCTAAAGATTCCCTTAGCCACTTGCACAGTTTTTAACTCCTCTTTATTCTTCAAAATCGTACATATAGTCGATTTAGCCATCCCATATTCATCACTAAGTTTCGCAATGCTTCTTCCATTCTCACGTTTCTTTACAATTTCTTTCTTAGTTTCAAGGGTTATTAGCTTTCTCACTCGCTTTGGACGACTCATTGTTACAATTGTATACTTGTATAACAAAATAGTTATACAAATAACGCGAATTTCCACATCAAAAGACGAAATTTCAACAATAACAGTGGTGCACTGGCTACACAATGAGACAAAGATGGCGCCTGACGCTCTTGTTGTGGGTCGCGGTACAACAATATTCATGCGCCAGGCGAAATAGTCCCGTATTCATCCACGTTCGTTGTAGGAGTTGCGTTCGTTATAGCATTCTCAATTTTATAGGTAAAACCGTTCGTTATAGGAATATTCGTAGTAGGATCCGTTCGTTATAGCATACCCCACTGTATATATATATATATATATATATATACTCGTGTATAGTTCGAGTTTTTAAGACCAAATTTTTAGGCAAAAAATTGGGGGTCGTCCTATACATGCGTAATAGTTTTGTTAGGTTGAACCCGTGCATGATGGGAAGGGCGAGGAGCAACTTTTAGCTTCAGACATGAAAAATATTTAACATTTACTGCCAGTAAATAATGGAAACGTAAAATATGTACCAATTAGTAATGAAAAGTTGTGCAGTTCCTTCAGTAAATGAAGCTCACCAACTTACAATAGGCTAAATTACCTTACAACGTGCTTTCAGTAGTCTATGTTGAAGTTCTTAGCACAGGCTAACTTATCATATCATATACGGTATCACAGTTCTCATTGATCTACAAAAAATACCGGTAATAAAAACCTTTTCTATAATTCACACTTAATCTAATACCCGGTAATCTACTTCAACCTCCTATTGTTTACAACGACGCATGACGCACCACCAGCTGTTGAGTATCAGCTAGACGGTACACGTGTTTTTCGAATCGTTTTCAGTAAAAAAACTGTTACATCACACGTATATTTTACCTAAACTGCGCTTAAATGAATATATTCTCGGAAATAAATAGTAGTTTTGCTGAAACATGATGTATTTTAATGTAAAATAGGATAAAATACATGCCGAAAACAAAAGATTTTACCGAACCTTCCGATATTCAAGAGAAGTTATTCGTTTTTTTAATAGTTTTTGGTTAAAATATTGTTATATTACAATGGTATTCTATTCATACTGTGCTTGATATAATGCATTCACGGAAATGTAATATTTTTGCTGAAATGACCTACATATTACAGTGGAAAGTGGGATAAAATCGTGACGAAAACAATGACTTTCGCTTTCGTTCGTTCAAAAGATGTTACCATAATCGCTTTTCGAATGGTTTTCAGTTAAAAAACTGTTGTATTACAATAATATTCTATCCTAATTGGCTTGAATAAATACTACGATACCATATTTCGGAATATTTTCAATAAAATCCATCAAAATCATTTTCTTTGTCATCGTCTGCAGCACCAAACAGCTTCTCCCAGTCCTCTCCTTGAACAGGGCTAGAGGGTACGTGTTTTTCGAATCGTTTTCAGTTAAAAAAACTACAGTATTACATCACATGTATATTTTACCTAAACTGCGCCTGAATGAATATATTCTCGGAATTAATAGTAGTTTTGCTGAAACGTGATGTATTTCAATGTAAAATAGGATAATATACATGACGAAAACAAAAGACTTTACCTAAGCTTCCGATGTTCTTGAGATGTTACTCGTTTTTTTAATAGTTTTCGGTTAAAATTCTGTTATATTACAATGATATTCTATTCATATTGTGCTTGATATAATGCATTCACGGAAATGTAATATTTTTGCCGAAATTACATACGTATTACAGTGGAAAGTGGGATAAAATCGTGACGAAAACAATGACTTTCACTTTCTTTCGTTCAAAAGATGTTACCGTAATCGCTTTTTGAATGGTTTAGTTAAGAAACTGTTGTATTACAATAATATTCCCTCCTAATTGACTTGAATAAATACTTGAATGGAAATATACAATAATTTTGTTGAAACTACCCGCGTTTCAGTGTAAAGTGTCATACGTAATAATAAATGGTAAACAATTTGCCTTCGGCACTCGTGTTTCAGGCACGGCGAGCCTCAGTTTATAGGACGTAGAGTGTTTTTAGTGAAGGTTTTGTTGTTCTAATACCCTCAAAAACGTGGGTCGAACTATAAATGAGGAATATCGTAAATTAACAATTTCTTGGTCAAAAAATCAGGGTCGACCTATAAACGAGGGGGGGTTATAGACGAGTATATATATATATATATATATATATATATATATATATATATATATATATATATATATATAATAATAATAATAATAATAATAATAATAATAATAATAATAA
>CAUDMG010000654.1:0-13370 GCA_958450375.1 Homarus gammarus | reverse complement strand
CACCAAAGTGTATATATATATATATATATATATATATATATATATATATATATATATATATATATATATATATATATATATATATCTATATATATATATATATGCATTATATATATATATATATATATATATATATATATATATATATATATATATATGTATTATATATACTGTATATATATATATACATGTATTATATATATATATATATATATATATATATATATATATATATATATATATATGTATTATATATATATATATATATATATATATATATATATATATATATATATATATATATATATATATAATTTTTTTAAGCGGTGTTGTAAAGTGTGCATATTTTTTTCAGATATCCCGCGTACACACAATAAAAAAAAAGGGAATATATATATATCTGTGTTTTTACGTTTTAATTTCAAAGTAAATTTGTAATTAGATATGATCCTCTTGGAAATTTACAATGTGTGTGTGTGTTGATTCCGAGTAAAAGCAAACTAGTAGTAGTGTGTGTGTTTGTGTGTGTGTGTGTGTGTGTGTGTGTGGGTGTGTGTGTAAATCCTATTGAAGTAGTGATAACTTTTTTTTCGTCAGTGGCTGTTTCCTTCAGTGAATAAAAATTAATTCAAATTAATTTAAAGCAATATTTGATCTTCAAGGTTATTGCCAATCTATTACAGAAATATCTTCTCTTTTTCTGGACAGTGAATAAGTCAATAGCCATTCCATTTGTTAGAAGTGTAGGCAAAACTATTCACAAACAACCAAATTCAGCACAGCACCGGGTTGAAGAAAAATCCTGATTTTTACGGTAGGTGATAATAAATCATAGCTAAACAATTTCTGTAAAATTTTTGCACCATTTTCTTTTACCTTACTTGGATATTTTTCGGTTAATTTTTATTTGTAGTATAATAACCAGGAATCATTTATTATCACATTTCAATTTGTGATGGGTAAGGGGAGATTCACCTGAGGACATAAACTGATACTGCAGCCTATTCTTAAATTAACCTTACAAAGTTACATGACAATAAAGCACATAAAGAATATAGGGTGAAATAGGACATTTATGCCATCCCCGATGGTCTGGATATTTGTGAAGTGTTTGGCTTTGTGCGACAAGTTGTCTGTAAATAAAGGTAGATTTTAGGTAGATTTTGCAGAATTCCTTGGCATAGTTTTATCGAGAAGATTGCAAACAGAATATAAATGAAGGTCAACTTTCACCTTGGTCACAGATTAACTGTAAATGTGGAAGAAAATATGAAAACAAAAATAAGATGCTCTTTCAAATTATCACGGCACTTGGGTCTTGGAGTCGATGTAAGTTTGAAAAATCTAAAATCAAGCTTGGTGATTCTAAACAAAGCGAGTCTTAAGTTCGTGCTGAACGTATTAACTAAATTTTAATCTTTTTTTTATAACCGATGGACTGTTTTTGTATTTTGCAGCGTTGAATAATTTTTCTTCTTACGAAATATGACCTGGACTTATTTTTTTTCAGAATGCAAATAATATTTTATTGGTTATTTCCTCCTTATAATGCAAAATTTCTTAATAATATTTCAAATATTTTCTTCACAGACAGAGAAAAATACGTAAAAAAAAGAGAAAAAAAAGAGGCAAATACAAAGTGTTAGAAGCAAGAAAAAAACCTTGAAATACTGGAGACAGGAAAGGGACAAACCACTCTAGGATGTTGTGCCAAGTTTTATTTGAATCCATTGTAAGATGAGAAAGGAAATGAGATTTTCAAAGAAATTACTGTTGATAATGAGAGAAAGACAAAACATAACATTACCTGTTTATGAAGCAAAACGTTTTATCAAGCACTGAAGAAGAGACATCTGTTTACATTCTTAATATATGGTACATCACAGATAACACTGGGCTGCATTTGAAAAAAAATTCATGAGGTGCGGGGTTTCTTAGCTGATTCTTTATGTATCTTGCGTGCTGATTCCAAAAATGCCATTCATTTTGCCCAATCAGGTCAGATTTTTATGCTATGGGAATTAGGAAAAAATCGAAATTCTTAAATATGATGTCAAAATTTTTATGCAAAATATATCTTAAGAAATGTAACCACAACACATAGGACCAAAATATGTCAACTACATAGATGCCTTTACAGTTAGACATGCATAAATGGCTGTCGCAGCGAATTTCTTTGGTGGTTGGTGTCTGGGGCGTCCCGTTTCAGACACCAACAGTAGTCGGCGAGCATGTTGATATCCCAGCGACCCTGGTACCGCTCCTCCATTACACGGATATCTTGATGGAAGCGTTCTCCTTGTTCCTCACTCACATCACCACAGTTCTCTGGAAAGTAGTCCAAGTGGGAGCTGAGGAAGTGCATCTTGATGGACATGCGTGTACCAAGAACTTTGTAGCTCAGAAGAAGGTCCTCAACAACTCGTTCATACTCTGGACTTCTGTAGTTGCCAAGAAAATTGGAGACAATAGACTTAAAGGCATACCAGGCTTTCTTCTCATTTACATCCATGCTGCATTGCTGCAATCAAACTTGGGATCTTTGAAAAGCTCTCTGATCTGAGGGCCATCAAAAATTCCTGCATTCAGCTTTGCCTCACTGACTTTTGGAAATTTTTCTTTCAGAAAATTGAAAGCCTGGCTTTTTTTGTCCAGTGCCTTTACAAAGTTTTTGAACAGACCGAGCTTGATGTGCAGTGGCGGAAGAAGAATGCTCTGCGGATTCACCAGAGCATGGGCAACAACATTGTGAGAACCTGGAGTAAGTCCACTTCTTGCAGGCCAGTCACGTTGCATGTAGTGCTGCTTGTCTGCTCGACTATCCCACAGACAGAGGAAACATGCTATGTACCACCAGATGAAAAAGAAATTTAATTGTGAAAAAATATATGTAAAAAAACACGGACATATACTCTTTTCCTTTGCGTCACGGCGGACATTTAAATGGCCGGCGAGCACGTGGGTGTATTTAAATGCATCGTAAGGGCATTAAAACTGACCGAAATCTTTTCTGTGAGACTTGCCAATGTCTCGGATGATTTTTTTAATGAACGAATATGAGGACCCCATTTTGAGCGAAAAATGCCAATATTTTACCTGAATCTCCGCTTAAAATGCTATAGCACAAAATTCTGACCTGATTGAGCAAACTGGATAACATTTTTGAGATCAGCATGCAAAATACACACAGAAAAGCTTAATAATACACAAACCTCAAAAACTATGCAGGGCAGTATAATATTTTATCCTCAAAAACTCTATATTCGAGGTAACTACATTTTTCCGCTTAATATTCTGTCGTCAGTATTTCATGTAGGATGCGTTTCTACCAATATTTTTTTTTAATGTATAAATCTCACTGGAGAAAATAAATTTCAGTGCCATTATATGAAAAAGTGAAAGTGGGTCCCAGAGGCACGACTGTCCGTTAGGGACAGCGAGGATACAGTGTACTATATAATAAACTAAGACTTCAGTATGCAAGAAGACAGCGTAGCTCGAGCGCTCTCCTAACTTGTAAAGTTCGTTAACCATTTGCAGGTGGGTGGACTGGGAGTACCCGGGGATCAAACCACCGACCCTGAGGACAGTAAACAAATGTTATCTACTTGGCCGCCACCGCGCCGCCACCGCATATAATTATATATATATATATATATATATATCTTGATAAAATCACACGTTGTTTCCATTTTCCCGTGTGATTTTATCAAGATTTATCTTATCCACGTTTTCATTGTGGATTTTCATAAAATATATATATATATATATATATATATATATATATATATATATATATATATATATATATATATATATATATATATATATACTGTATATATGCTGATACCTGGATCACGCGCAACTACAGTGATTTACTTGCATATATATATATATATATATATATATATATATATATATATATATATATATATATATACTGATAACCACAAGGAAAGAAGAAAACACGAAGTTCCCAAGCGCTTTCGTGTAATTCACATCTTCAGGGGTGAGTACAGTCTGTACTCACCCCTGAAGATGTGAATTACACGAAAGCGCTTGGGAACTTCGTGTTTTCTTCTTTCCTTGTGGTTATCAGCATATACCTAGATCACGCGCACCTACAGTGATTTACTTGCATATATATATATATATATATATATATATATATATATATATATATATATATATATATATATATATATATATATATATATATATGATTTTAGATCTCACCAATAACTCTCACACGGATGTATTATGCAAAGTGTGTTCCTGGATGTGTATGCGTTCTATACAGATTCTCCAGTGTCTCAGTTGTACGAGCAAAGAAAACACATTTGTCAACATGAGGTCAACTCCGCCTTCCCCTTTCTAGTCGAAGTTTGGAGCTTTAGAAAATAGTTCTTGAAATTATCCCAAGAAGGCAAGTCAAGATCGACTCTGCTAGGCGCCCTGTACGATCCTTCAGATCAGTTCCAGAAATGAGATTTGTTTTATGTTGCCGCTGTAGCGAAGTTTATATTGCATTACTGCCTCGTCTCTCCATCTTCGTTCTAATACAATAAAGTAACTCAGACAATATTTCAAATACACCAGAGACCATCTTCACGATTAAATTTAGTTTCTGATTCGCACTCCAGTGGTCTGTATGTTGGTCTGTTACGGAAATTTTCTGCAATTGATTGATTGTACTTGTTAGCCGATGAGTTCTTATGCAATCCGTTCATATCAGATTTAAAGAAAACAAAATATTACATTGGGTTGAAATTACTCAAAGTCTTAGGTCACAATAAAGTGTGACTTGATAAAAATGAGAGTTCTGCTTAACGAACGTTGAATAATAATAATCCGTTAATTTTCTGCAGAAATTTTTGGTAATCTTTCCTAGAAAATTCTTATATTCGATAAAGATTACTCAAAGGTTAAGATCAAAAATAATTTATCTCTCCTTCAAGCTGTTGTCATTAAATTTTCGGACTGAATATTTCATATCACTTTAAGACCGCCACCCCTTACATACAGCAGTTCACCTGAATATTAAACGCCCAAACACTACCCGGGGTGTTAGCGTAGGGAAGGAAAAGTAAGGTTAGGTTAGGTTGGGTTAGGTTAGGTTAGGTTAGGTTAGGTTAGGTTAGGTTAGGTTTGGTTAACGTTACAGTGTTTAATCTTCAGGTGAAATATGCTGGGAGGGAGAATCTTTGGGTGATCCAATGGTTCTCCTAGACGAGCTGAGTCTTTGAAATCTTCTTGTAATATGGTGAGTCTGGTCAAAGGCTTTGTTCACAGGACCTGGTAACTTCGATCGACTTCAGGATATTGCTTCCCACCTTTACACCTTCAATTCAACACCTATCTGGTGGAGAATACCTCACTATGGACGACCTTTCAAATACTAATCAATTTGTTGGCTTATCTATTTGTTTAAATAAGAAACAAAGACACAACAAAACATTATACAAGTACAAATTTAGGAAGTGCAAAAATAAGAAAATTAATCTATAATAATTCAAGCACAGTCACTATAGGAACCGGTGTGTATAATACAGTGTGATACATCCTCACTGCCCTTAACGGATCGTCAGGCCTATGGGACCCACTTTCAAGTTGGCTGTAATTTAGTTAACGATAATTGACTGCTGTATTTTTCTACCATGAATATATAGAGATAGTTCTACCAATGTGTTGCAACAAGGTCATGGTAATCTACTACATTTCAACTGGATATACTGGAATATTTAAAAGCACGTTTAAAGAAGAAAATAAGGGAGAGAGAATACATCCAAAAATTCAAGGAGATGAAAGCGATTGCTCAAGGACAAAGGGAGAAAGAAAGACAGAAAGAAAGAAAGAAAGAAAGTATTCAGGAATTCCGGAAAAGAGAAACTTAATGCTAAAAGAGAAGGAGCAAGAAAGAGCAATATATACCTGTGTATATATATATATATATATATATATATATATATATATATATATATATATATATATATATATATATATATATATATGTCGCTCTTTCTTGCACCTTTTCTCTTAGAGAGAGAGAGAGAGAGAGAGAGAGAGAGAGAGAGAGAGAGGATGCTTTCAAATCTATGATAATAATCTCTTTAAATCTGTAGTTATAATTCTCTCATCTACCCACACGAATAAGGGTTCAGGGTAACGTGTTTATGCTCTATTGAACTATTCAGAGTCTACTATATATGGCTACTAAATTTTGGCCTCTTCCTGTTGTCTGGGATTTTGCTGTCAGAGGTAAAGTTCATCTCTTCAGGTCGATTAATTAACTAGAAGCAAGGGGTTAAATATATTAATCCTTTCCTCCACGTGACTGTTTGCCCTCAATTAGCTATTGTGAACAAATAATATTACTGAAACTTGAATCTGTTTTTCTCTCTATCAATCTTTCTCCCTCATATATATATATATATATATATATATATATATATATATATATATATATATATATATATATATATATATATATATATATATATATATATATATATATACAGCATATATGCTGATAACCACAAGGAAACAAGAAAACACGAAGTTCCCAAGCGCTTTCGTTTAATTACACGAAAGTGCTTGGGAACTTCGTGTTTTCTTGTTTCCTTGTGGTTATCAGCATATATGCTGTATATATATATATATGCAAGTAAATCACTGTAGGTACGCGTGATCTAGGTAAATGCTGATAACCACCAGGAAAGAAGAAAACACGAAGTTCCCAAGCGCTTTCGTGTAATTCACATCTTCAGGGGTGAGTACAGACTAGATAGAGTAATGCAGAACAAGATGAATATATGCAGAGGAGGGTGAGACCAGGTCCACAATGGTCAGGTAATGACCCTACTAATCTTTAAATGGCACACAACGGTTGGTGGTTGGGTCAGATGGGACAGTGACCCGCCCTCTCACCTGATCACAAATCTTCTTAATTGCAAAGTTGTCCAGCTTGTACATACCGTTACTCAAATTCATGTTGAATGCTTCGGTATGTTTAATAAGACTAGATTCTATGATGTTCCTACTATCAATTGAATTACATGGTAATATTGAGGAGGCATTATCCCAGTCAATGCAATGCTTGTTATCCCTCAAATGAACAAACAGAGCATTGGATTCCTGGCCTGTCCTGACACTGTATTTGTGTTGTTTAATTCTAGTTACAAGATCTTTACCTGTCTGGCCTAAGTAAAACATATTACATTCCTTGCAAGGAACTTTATAAATGCAACCAATTGTGTTGTTGGGGGAGTTCTTGATTAACATTTGTTTAACAGTGCATGAGTTTTTAAATGCCACATTGACGTTCCAAGATTTTAGCTGTGCCGGAATGTGTGAGAAATTTTTGTGAAATGGTAATATTAAGATATTCTTATGGTCATGGGTGGGCTTGGGATCAGTTCTATAAAAAGTTTTCTTAGTAATGTTTAAGCATTTATCTATGAAAGATCTAGGGTATTTAAGGTTTGAGCCAATATTATATATATATTTGTATTCCTCATCGATGAATTCCGGACTGCAAATTCTCAAGGCACGAAAAAACATTGTTGTAAAGTCAAACAGTCAGTATTTACAACAATGTTTTTACGTGCCTTGAGAATTTGCAGTCCGGAATTCATCGATGAGGAATACAAATATATATATAATATTGGCTCAAACCTTAAATACCCTAGATCTTTCATAGATAAATGCTTAAACATTACTAAGAAAACTTTTTATAGAACTGATCCCAAGCCCACCCATGACCATAAGAATATCTTAATATTACCATTTCACAAAAATTTCTCACACATTCCGGCACAGCTAAAATCTTGGAACGTCAATGTGGCATTTAAAAACTCATGCACTGTTAAACAAATGTTAATCAAGAACTGCCCCAACAACACAATTGGTTGCATTTATAAAGTTCCTTGCAAGGAATGTAATATGTTTTACTTAGGCCAGACAGGTAAAGATCTTGTAACTAGAATTAAACAACACAAATACAGTGTCAGGACAGGCCAGGAATCCAATGCTCTGTTTGTTCATTTGAGGGATAACAAGCATTGCATTGACTGGGATAATGCCTCCTCAATATTACCATGTAATTCAATTGATAGTAGGAACATCATAGAATCTAGTCTTATTAAACATACCGAAGCATTCAACATGAATTTGAGTAACGGCTTGTACAAGCTGGACAACTTTGTAATTAAGAAGATTTGTGATCAGGTGAGAGGGCGGGTCACTGTCCCATCTGACCCAACCACCAACCGTTGTGTGCCATTTAAAGATTAGTAGGGTCATTACCTGACCATTGTGGACCTGGTCTCACCCTCCTCTGTATATATTCATCTTGTTCTGCATTACTCTATCTAGTCTGTACTCACCCCTGAAGATGTGAATTACACGAAAGCGCTTGGGAACTTCGTGTTTTCTTCTTTCCTGGTGGTTATCAGCATATACCTAGATCACGCGCACCTACAGTGATTTACTTGCATATATATATATATATATATTTATATATACATATATATATATATATATTTATATATATATATATATATATATATATATATATATATATATACTGTATATATATATATATATATACAGTATGTATATATATATATATATATATATATATATATATACATATATATATATATATACATATATATATATATATATATATATATATATATATATATATATAAATATATATATATTGTGTGTGTGTCTGTGTGCGTGTGATCCGTATGATTCATACATGTCTTCTGAAGAAAAAAATCTTTCACAAAACTTATCGCAACGAAAATCATTTAAGTAAGAAAAAAATCACGAAAGACTGAATTTCATGCAGCAGAGGTACGATTCATGCGCAGGGAAAATTTTCAAATGACTGTAAAAATCGTCGAGAAAAATGTTTCCTCCTACACCGTCTTCCACGAACCATTAGTAAATAAAAACATTGAAACATCTATGAGCGAAAAGTTCAGCGTCTCGCTCTGTGTAGACTCCAGATGAAGACGAGACTATTCAATAGGAGTATATATCAGACTTCGCTGTGGCCTGGAGAGTAAAACCACGAAGGAAGAATGATAAAAACCAGAGCATTACACCAAGACGTCTTCAAGATGATACTTTCTCACACATTTAGTACTGTAATTCTTATACTGTATGTGCTCAGGAGGTCATCATATTTATTTATGGTTTAAAACTGTCACACATTCAAGTATAGTAAAGACGTAACAAAGAGAGAAATGGGTGAAGTCTTCTCTCGCTTCGTTAGTGACACTGTTAAAACAAATTTATTTTAAATGATAACTAGAATAAACAGTCTTACTACAATGCCAACAATCTGCACGATACCAATATTGAAACATGACTTTGAATATCTGACTGAGCTACATTCAGAAATTAACACGCAATAAATTTTCGATGTCTGCGGTGCGGCATGAGTTTCTTCATTCTGAATGTTTGGATTCTGTATATCCAAGATTTAAGATGAGAGCTCTATCGACCCACGTCATCCGGCACTGAGACTTCGCTCAAAAGGAGGATTTAAGGGACAAAGCAAGTAATTCCAGCAAGAGATGTGTTCTTTCAGGAAGGAGCGACGAAGGACCTGAGAAGTGCGGCGCTTTACCGTCAACACTCCCACTACTGAATGCTCGTAATTAAAAGCAATTCCTTTTCTCAGACATTCTGGTTTTCCACGAAATATTTAAGGATTGTATTGTCATATAATTCTTAAGTTGCTCGTACCCTCAAAACTTATAATTACTTCTTCTGCATTATCTTGTTGGAATTCAATTAGAAGTTTTGGAGCTAACGAAAATATTGTACTTATTTGATAATGCGTCTCTCATTACTTCCACGTTTCACGCCTTTACTGTCATCGATTCTCACAAACAATTAATGTCGACTGAACCTGATAAAAATTACTTACAAGTATCAGTATCTATTATGTGTAACAAAGAATATCTATCTCACTTGAGAAATGTGTCAGCGAAAATGATGCCTTAAACCTTGGCATAACTTATGTAATCTGACGATGCCGAAAAAGAAGACGTTATAATTTGTTAATGGAATACATACACACAAAAATAAAACAGGTGAAAGAACTCAAAGCTCCACATTCTTGAGGACGTATAGTTATTTAAATATTTCGACAATTCGTTTATAAAGACGCTGAGGTTTTTAGTGGAGGCGGACAACAGGGAACATGGGTGGGTAGGAATCGAGCTTCAAAGTAAGATTTACAGTAGAGCGGTGCTTTACGCGGTAGGTGATTAGGGTGATCCCAGCTTAACTTGATGAAAGAGAAACCCATTTTTTTTTTGTGTGTGTGTGTTTATTTTTAGCATTCCTTTGTTTCATCTACAAGAAGCTTAAAAGCCATACTACAGATGGTATACAATGGCTATTTAATTCTGGCTCTAGTCTGCCGTCCATCAGCTTGGGAAGGTAATAACAGTATCTTATATTCTAATGAGGTCGTTATTTTAGGCGCGGAAGCCCAGGCGTGGTGTTGTGAGGGCTGGGGGAGTCATAGGAAGCAGCATGGCAGTGTGTTGGGCCAGATGGTGTCAGGTCATGGAGGATACTGCCTGGGGTTATGACCTCTGTTCTGGCCTCTCTGGATGATGAAGGTGAGATGTTGGCCACGGATCACACACGATCAATATACGTTCTATAAGGTTGTATCGTGGCGAATTACAGTATACTCCTATTGTACAACTAATGTGTTTATTTATGGTATTGTTTTTTTCCTCACCTTCTTTTATTGTGTATATTTTCATGGTAAAAAATATAATTACATGAAAGTAAGTTTATAACTAGCTTCGGTGATTAGTATAGTTATCATATTATTTTTATTTACTTGGCATCCTCTACTAAGCTTGGGTTCTTGACAGAGGTACAGTCACACTCCAATATTCTTTTGCTATCTTCCCCGACCGGAGGGAAGGCGAAGCCAAAGTTAAAGAAAGGCCAGGTGAACGGACATACACTCGTGCAGTAGTTTGGAGTTTGGTGATGAGGCACGATGACGTTGGGGCTCACACACCAGCACCTCAACACAGACAAAACACTCGGGCACGGGTAGGAAATATGACTCAAAACAATAACATGGTATGGTATGTTTGCAGGGTTATATTTGTTCTTAATGAATATTAATATACGACGATAGTGCAAAGTAAAGTGTATGTCCGTTCGCCTGACCGTTCTTCAACCTTGGCTTCGCCTTCTCTCCAGCTAGGGGATTAAAAAAAACAGCTGTGGAGTGTGACTGTACAGTATATACTCATACGAATTATAAGTGTGAAACTAGGTAATATTATAACTTGTCAACGAGAACCGTGTACAAGGAGCTATACTAGAATTACACACACACACACACACACAAACGCTCTCTCTCTCTCTCTCTCTCTCTCTCTTTATATATATATATATATATATATATATATATATATACTTCATTTTTAGTCCATATAACACGCGGACTTTGAACATACAATCAACGACCTCACCAGCAAGGACTCGAACCCTCGACCTACTGGGTGTGACTAGGGAACGCTTACCGGCTAGCCCACAAGGACACTAAAAGCAGTTCTAGACTCTGTTATATTTCACACAAAGCCTGTTCATCGAGCTGATGGCGCCGTGAACCTCATTGGGAAACTGCCCGTGCCTCGTATGTGGTGTCAGTAGCATTTTACCGAATCCAGCTGGTATGAAACGCGAGGTACATATATATACTTCATTTTTAGTCCATATAACACGCGGACTTTGAACATACAATCAACGACCTCACCAGCAAGGACTCGAACCCTCGACCTACTGGGTGTGACTAGGGAACGCTTACCGGCTAGCCCACAAGGACACTAAAAGCAGTTCTAGACTCTGTTATATTTCACACAAAGCCTGTTCATCGAGCTGATGGCGCCGTGAACCTCATTGGGAAACTGCCCGTGCCTCGTATGTGGTGTCAGTAGCATTTTACCGAATCCAGCTGGTATGAAACGCGAGGTACATATATATACTTCATTTTTAGTCCATATAACACGCGGACTTTGAACATACAATCAACGACCTCACCAGCAAGGACTCGAACCCTCGACCTACTGGGTGTGACTAGGGAACGCTTACCGGCTAGCCCACAAGGACACTAAAAGCAGTTCTAGACTCTGTTATATTTCACACAAAGCCTGTTCATCGAGCTGATGGCGCCGTGAACCTCATTGGGAAACTGCCCGTGCCTCGTATGTGGTGTCAGTAGCATTTTACCGAATCCAGCTGGTATGAAACGCGAGGTACATATATATACTTCATTTTTAGTCCATATAACACGCGGACTTTGAACATACAATCAACGACCTCACCAGCAAGGACTCGAACCCTCGACCTACTGGGTGTGACTAGGGAACGCTTACCGGCTAGCCCACAAGGACACTAAAAGCAGTTCTAGACTCTGTTATATTTCACACAAAGCCTGTTCATCGAGCTGATGGCGCCGTGAACCTCATTGGGAAACTGCCCGTGCCTCGTATGTGGTGTCAGTAGCATTTTACCGAATCCAGCTGGTATGAAACGCGAGGTACATATATATACTTCATTTTTAGTCCATATAACACGCGGACTTTGAACATACAATCAACGACCTCACCAGCAAGGACTCGAACCCTCGACCTACTGGGTGTGACTAGGGAACGCTTACCGGCTAGCCCACAAGGACACTAAAAGCAGTTCTAGACTCTGTTATATTTCACACAAAGCCTGTTCATCGAGCTGATGGCGCCGTGAACCTCATTGGGAAACTGCCCGTGCCTCGTATGTGGTGTCAGTAGCATTTTACTGACACCACATACGAGGCACGGGCAGTTTCCCAATGAGGTTCACGGCGCCATCAGCTCGATGAACAGGCTTTGTGTGAAATATAACAGAGTCTAGAACTGCTTTTAGTGTCCTTGTGGGCTAGCCGGTAAGCGTTCCCTAGTCACACCCAGTAGGTCGAGGGTTCGAGTCCTTGCTGGTGAGGTCGTTGATTGTATGTTCAAAGTCCGCGTGTTATATGGACTAAAAATGAAGTATATATATGTACCTCGCGTTTCATACCAGCTGGATTCGGTAAAATGCTACTGACACCACATACGAGGCACGGGCAGTTTCCCAATGAGGTTCACGGCGCCATCAGCTCGATGAACAGGCTTTGTGTGAAATATAACAGAGTCTAGAACTGCTTTTAGTGTCCTTGTGGGCTAGCCGGTAAGCGTTCCCTAGTCACACCCAGTAGGTCGAGGGTTCGAGTCCTTGCTGGTGAGGTCGTTGATTATATATATATATATATATATATATATATATATATGCGTGCG
>CAUDMG010000653.1:32500-82052 GCA_958450375.1 Homarus gammarus | reverse complement strand
TTCAGAACCTAACACAATGAAGTCCTGCATAAGCTTTATTCCCCTTTCGGCCACGTCATTGGTTACCTTTAGGCTTCTGGAGAAATCTTTCAGCTTCATGAACTCTTCGTTTTTCTCCCAGTCTTCCACCGGTGACATCAGCCATGCTGTGCCGCACACATGATGCTCCTTGAAGATCATCCATGAACGTCCATCTATCAGGTCGGAAAGCCGTGTAGTCTGTTGGATGACCAAGTTGTCGTTGGCGTAGTCGTTCGTTTCTTCTAGGCAGCTCAATTTGGTCGCCATCTCCTTTTCCTCTGCCGCACTCAACTTCTCGCTGCACAGCGACAGAACGACGGTCTGTGGCCTTAGATACCACAGGTGGCGGCTCGCGACCGCCAGCGCCGCATCAGCCACCTCACAGTCCACGGCCTGTAGCGGAGGAGTTCGTGATGCAGTTGCAGGTCATTCACAGGCGCATCCTCGGCTACTGGTGATTTCAGCCACGCCGGTGTGTACAGCAGAGACACAAAGATCGCTATCCTCTGCAGCTTGACGCACAGGTCACTGCTGAGCTCTAGCTGGTGGCTAAACATGTAGATCTTGAGGTAGTATATGATCTTCGCCATCCAGCGAGCGTGGTGACATGCGCCAGGACGCAGAAAGTGCGTGCCGCGCGGAGGATTCACACCGAGGACGAGGAGCGTTAGTTCTGCCGCTTCTCGGTAATCCTCTCTGGCCCATTCTGTGACGGTCAGCAGGTAGCTAACGGTCCTGTGTCGGAGGTGACTGAGCCAGTCAGACTGGTAGATTTGCAATGTCCAGTCTGAGATACTGAGAGTGATCTAGTTGACTCCACCTTTTCTTAAGAGTCTGGAAGAGAGGGTCCGTAGGGGCCGATGTTTTGCCGAAGATGTTGCTGGCAGCGGCTCTCACCACCAGTTCCATGACGTGGTGTCTGCACCCAAGCCTCAACAGCTGTTTTCCAGCAGCGCCTCCAGATGGACAACCGCACCTTGGACTTGCCCTGTGTTGGACGACGTTGTATCAAAGCACAGTGCCTTGACGTTTGAAGCGCAGCTCCAGTCCTCGATAGCACGAGCTGTTGCGCGTGCCTGGGTCAGGCCAGTGCCGTCCTTCACTGGCAAGACAGCAAGCAGCTTCCCTTCCTCATGGCCGCGCCCTGAGATGAAGATGGCCTGTCGGTGTTCTTCTTCTCCCACGACGTTCTGAAATGAGAGAAATATAAAAATTCAGACAGATAATGAAGAATTATCAAGGCTGCCTTTTTCTCCAAGCTTTTTGTTAATGATTTGATACATTTCTAACAATATATTACAATAGTCTAGGCTCTGGTAAACTATAATGTAGTACCTAAACGTGTTCTCACCTTAACCAGCTTACCATCCCAGTGCACCACTGCATGTGGTGGAGGCGTGAAGGCTTCCCTTTGTGCGGCAGCTACCTGACGACGGTGTGTGAAGCTCGCGCCCGTCTCGCAGTCTCTCTCGAGATCCGGAACTCAGACAGATCGCCTGGCGGGTTAGCAGAGCGAAGCACTGCTGCGACCACCGAAACTATCTGCGAGCAAAAGCAGGCAAGGGTGTCAGTAGAAAATGTCGACTGTTTAAGTGCTTATCAAATAATTAACAGAAATTTCAAACATTCCAAACACATTTATGGATACACTTTCTTCGTTATTGGATATCCGAAGACGGTCAGCGAGTTCCTTTAATGCTGGCTCTTGGAGAATGCGACGTGGAAGCTGAACCGTCACATAAGGGTGCTTTGATGTGAACCTGCCAGGTTGTATCGCTGTGTCCTTTTTCTCCATTTCTACTTCCGTTGGGGTGTCAGCCACCACAGAGGTTTGAGGTCTCGAATCACTGCTGCTTGGTTCACAGGCTGCGAACCTTCCCTGTTTCGACCTTTGCTTCTCGACTCGTTCCTCCTGCTTTCTCTTCTTAGCGGCAAAAATCTTATCGTTACCACTCACGAACGCTTTTCTTTCTCCGCGTTGGTCTTGATAGAAGGCGATGTCTTGTTGTTTGTCGGCCGGTGTAAGCAGCCGGTTCTTCTCGATGTCCTCTACGGCGTCCGGTGCTCCGATGTCCCACAACAGGTCAAGTTGAGACTTGAAGTTTTCAACCTTGTCCTTTGCAGCCCTGTCCCGACTTTTTTGTAGACTTCTCCAGTGCTCCCATAACCTTGTCAGCTTCTCCCGGCACACCCTCTCTGAGATAGTCTTGATGCGAGCTAAATTCCAGAACGTGAGTACGTTTCTCACTGTTTCTTTAAACGTCTCCTGTCTGTCACCAGATTCATTCACTATGTGAAAGAAGAACTTCAGGACTTGACGCATCATCGGGAGTTTACTGCCTCTAATTGACGATGCTGGCTGGCCTACTAGATAGATTTCAGTGGCAGAACGGGTAGTGGATGATGTTGGCCTGACAGTCCCCTTAGCATTCTCCCCGACTGCGACTCACTCTCTTCCATGATTGTATGTATATAAACAGATGAACTCTGTAAGAAAAAAACGTTTTGTAATAAAACAAAATAGGCAAACAAAATAGGGTCACATAAGAGCAATTTAATCACCTGTAGAAAATACAACATAAATAGATAACCATAAATTTACTGCCACACTATATAGCAGATTTGAGTAAATTATAAAATAACACCACAGTACCAACAACAACACAACACATGTCAAAACACTGCAAAGAAGCGCAGGGTTTTAAAGCTGCCAATGTGAACCTAGTGAATTTATAACTCCGTTAACGCAGGTAGGCTACAGCCTTTGACCTGACTTAGAAGGTCAAATAAGAGGTGCATGCAATCGAATTAGGTGTCAATGGAAAGCTGAATAGCTGCTCTAGCTAGCCATTAGGGTTAAGTAGTGAAAAGCAGCGCGATTGCTGATCTATAAGAGAAAAAGCTTGAGTTTTGACGTTTTTTCGCAAAAATTCATTTTTTATATTTGGATTCGCGACCCTTAGAACATGGTGGATTTCATTAATTCTGGCACCAATGAATTCAGGAGTAACAAAATAATGGGAAAAAACACCCCCACCCACAATTTGTAAAAAGTGTGAAAAAATGAGCAACCCTACTGTAAAATCTGTCTCATGAAGGGGACTTTGACAGCTGTTATCCAAAAATCTGAAAAGTCTCATTAGAACTTTGAGTAACTAGTCAGCACTTACAATTATTGAGGCTATTGTGTGCTAAATTTGGTTTCGGGTAGAAAAAAGTATAGCTATTTAAGCTTTGTCACTTCTGGGGTGAATTCATTCTCTGTAAGGTTCCCCTCACCGGGAGCCCCCTTGGTGGGTGGGAGGGGGGGGTCCCAATGATCTGGTTCGCTTTACCAGAGTGGTGTTTGGCCCCTCTTCCTAGGGAAAGGATTTCCCAAACAGGGTAGGTTGCCAGGGAGGGTTCAGACATAATAGCTCCTATCCTGCTGCCACTTTTGAGAGCAGACCAGCAACATTGTCCCCAGGCCTCCGGGACTGGAATACCCTCCCATGTGTTTGGTGTTTAAAGTGACGTCCCATACTGCAGGGAGGCGATTCATGGAGATTGTGTAACATACACACAATGTTGATTTGTTCACACCAAACAACCGGCCATCCTTGGCGGCGCTCGTGCCTTCCTTTAAACGATCAAATAAATGAAGTTTCTTGGCTTTCTTCCCGGTAATAAAAACACGGACAAATATTGTAATCTTTTTCTTATTATCTATGATATTTATGTTACTAATGTGTTTTACAAGCTAATTTTGCTTTCCTAAGTGTGGAAATTATCAGAGATCAACGCAGAAAAGTTATCATTCCTTAACCCTTTCATCATGGATGGGGCCCTAGACGTTTCCTGCAGTATACTCCTAAACATACAAATAAAATGGTTTATTAAAATGAAGTTAGATTTTATGAATAATTTCAGTAACACTCAACTACAGGGGTCAGCTCCCTGGCTTTACTCGTT
Source organism: Homarus gammarus (assembly GCA_958450375.1). Lineage (NCBI taxonomy): Eukaryota > Metazoa > Arthropoda > Malacostraca > Decapoda > Nephropidae > Homarus > Homarus gammarus. Next base: position 78,080 of record CAUDMG010000653.1, on the reverse strand, counting down.
TTGTACTGTTAAACTTAGGTACATTTTGTACTTACACCATAACTGGGTGTACATGTACAAGAACACACATAATACATAGCACATTTGAGCACCATTATTACAAGTGGCATTGAGGCCAGTTACAGCACCAACACTAATACTTTAACATCACCAGAATTAGTAGCTTCTCTTCACCACCTTTGCCCATAGCCAAAGTGATGGTCAACCTACTCTTGCTGACTCCAAACACTCCGACAATTCAGGTAAATACATACAGGTGTACTCAGAAGAATAACACAGCCACCTCTAGCCCTACTGAGTAGTGGACTCATCCATAACAATGATGGGGGCTGGTGGTGTTTGCTCGGCCTGTGATATCAACAAGCTGGGCAACGAACACGTCAGGTGAACGACTGGTCAGTTGACTGGACCCCAGAGGTGGTGGTTAGTTCCAGAAGCTCGTATTCACGAATTTACCCGAGTTTACTGGCCTTCGTCCATCTCTCACACTAGTGTGGAGGTCATCCCAATCTACAAGGCTCTTGGCCGAGAGGAGTTTCGGATGCTGGACTGAGGTTGTTGACACGAACACCAACGTTTCAAAAGGACGCTAAGGGCGTAAGAATACTTCAATTAAAACACATCAGTTACGTTACTGTATCACTTGCATATTCAAACTATTAACTAAGTCAAAATCACTTAATGTGGCGAGGTATAACCTGGAGTTAGACATTACCTGTGGGTGGAGAGGTTTCAGACGCTGGACTGACGCCCGAGAGCGTCGGTGCTCCTCCTCCTCTCAGCTCGATTTCCACTCACCCCAACTATTTAAATGTACTACGTTACTGTACACGACGTTTGAAACTAAGACTACGAACTCATTTCCATTTCCTAAGATTCCCTTTTCAATCTATGCTCTGACTGAGCTGTCAAGGACAAGAATTAAATTGATTTCAAGGTTCAGGATGGTAGTCCTTGGTGGGCGGAGCCTAAGACGTAGTGTCCGATTACACCCGTTAAATTCTCAAAGATAGCTGGTCTGACAGTTCCCTTCAGGTTAATTAATTACTTTCGTAATTAATATCCTTACAACAATTTCACCATGAACATCAAATTCTCTGATGTTCATATGTGAAAAAGAGGTGACTTCAGCCTCGGTCAACAATCACTGGCATCTCTAGGGCCGACGTCAATGATACCTCACTCTCACTGCCGACTCTACTCTGACTTATATTGACAATTACGCTAACAGTAAATACAATTGAAGCTTTCAACATCAGTCACAATGGATCTTAAATGCTTCATCTGCAATCAGACATCTCTAAGTTGACGCAAAGTAAGGGTGTTGTACCAATTCAAATGCATGAACGCCCTGTGCAGAATTTAGGTATACTTGAGTTTCTCTCGTAATGCGGAATGGAAAACGGAGGACTCAGATCTCCTGAAGTGGTTAGAGAATGAATGTTTCAACTGGGAGACTCAAAAGGTGTACAGGTTTTGTGGGCGTGGAGCGTAATATGAATTACTAGGTTTTAACAGACTAGCCATGTCATTATGACAACGACAGAGGTTGATGTACGACTGCTACCTCTTGACTGGCAGGTAGGAGAAATAGTTGCAGCTGCTCATGGTTCTGGCCACCATGCTGTATAACAGAAGGCCTCAAAGATTAATAAAATGTATACAGTACAGTAAAACCTCGCTTAGGAGGGCTAAATGGTGGGAAGGGGTGTCCTGGATAACAGGTGGCCCACCTTAAACAAAAACAAAAATCAACAAAAAACTAGTACAACAAGGAGGCACTGCTGGAGGGTCTTGGCTTGAAAAAGTGTCAATCTTTGAGTGATCTTCCTTCTTTGCTCCTGTAAGACACGTTCCCTCCTGAACCTCTAGTGATCGTAATAGGCCCCAATTTTTTAATTTTTGTTTGATTGGCAAATTCTCTAAGGGTGTCCAGACAGTCCCTAGCTTCTGCCAGTTTTATTTTTGGTAGTTCATCTTCCTGTACAGAGTCCACAATCTCCTCTGTCAAATTGTGGTACTGTACAGTATTCAGGATCATTTTCATCAACCTCCAGCCAAGCCTCCACTTCCTTCTCTTCTCAGAGAAGGGTTCTGTGCCATTCTTCTGATGTGAAGCCCTCAAAATCATGCTCCTCATCAATGTCTTATAGGAGCTTCTCCCAGGATTTGATGAGGATTGTTGCCTTGACTTCTTTGGCAGAAGCAGCAAAATTGTGAGAGCTGGACCTGAAGTTGTATAACTTAAAGATTTCTGAAGGTCCTCTGCCTGCCTGTGTCCTCCACCTGATCCTCGCTTGTCTCTTCCACCACCTTCACCTCATCCAAAATTTTGCGTTTGTACAGCCATTTTGTAGCATAAATAACACCTTGATCCATTGGCTGTATGACAGAGGTGGTGTTGGGTATCAATGCCTGGCACCTGATCCTTCCATCCCTGCTACACAGTTTTTTAATGTTGTGATGTGAGGGAGCATTATCCAAGAGGATGATAGCCTTCACTTCATCAGCAGGGATTTTCAGATCTTCCACCTGCTTATGCCTGATCTCCACCACAGCATGTATGATAAACCAGTCTGAGGTTATGGGTACTGTAAACCATGCATTTTGGGAGTTATAGTAGTGGACTGGGAGCCTTTGCATAATATCCTTGACTGCACGAGGCTTCTTGCTCTTCCCCACTACCACATGTGTAAGCCTGTGGCTCTCATTGGCATTTGCAGACACTGCTCTTTTGAAAGTTTCTTACTGGGCACACACTTTTTGCTTCTGAAGGCTTGTATATTCTTTGGTAAAGCTCTCCAGAAGAGTCCAGTTTTATCTGCATTGTACAGTTGGCATAATAGAAAGTTTTTGGCATCCATTAAGTCCTTAAATTTTTCCCTAAATGGCTTCACAGTGCGAATATTAGCACACAGCCTCTCACCACAATTTTTTTCTCACAATATTGTGGCACCTGGATTTCCACACCTGTGGCTGCTATTCCACTCTCACATTGCTGTACAAACTTTTATACACTGCCTGTTCCAAATCCTCATTCCCAACCTTCTTCATTCTTCTAATGCCAGATTTTTCCTGGTCCACATTAAATTTCATAGCATATTTGTGCAACTTATCTTTGTACAGCTGCTCCCTGACTTACGACGGGGTTAGGCACACGCCATACTAAAAGAAATGAATGACCTTAGTGCAAAGCTGGAGTGCACATGTACTAATTTGATTACTGTACTGAAATTGTTATGTCTAGTGCAGATAATAGGTTTATATTCAAATTAATCACCATCCTACAAGAATCCCAGCAATGTAAATTATATTCACCCAGGTCATTTCATTGGCTTTTTATAAGAGAGAAGCTTAGTCACTTAAGAATTGATAAATAAACACGCGTTAGACCTTGGGCCGGTGCCAACTGTCAAACGTACCACCTCACCTCCCGCTCCCCTACCCCCCACGCCCCTTGCTCCCTCCCTCTCCCCCATCTGCCCAGCATTGCTGGAATCCTTGTAACACAGTGAATAATTTTAATATAAACGTCATGTATTTTGCACAAGAGATAAGAATTAATCACCTGTATCACATTACAGTAGTGATTTAAGAGTAGGAGTGTATATGTACGTATAGAGTATTCCACATACAGTAATCCCTCGGTTAACGAGCGCTTCGGTTAATAAGATTTCGGGAAATGAGCTACCTTCCAAAAGATTCTTAACTTCGGTTAACGAGCAATCCCTCGATTAACGAGTTTTTTACGAGCAGACCTCAGCATGTTTTTGCTTGCATTTGGCAGCCCACCAGCTGTAGTATTAGTCCACCAATACAGTAATCGGTTTTAGGGCTTAAATTCCTTTTTATTTTAGTAAATATCAAGAAGTTTATACTATTAAATAATTTTAAAAGTTTAATATTAAATTTTTTCGTCATTTTAACAATTATTGAACATAATTGAAGGTAAGGAAATTAGTTTCATGCATTTCATCCAGCCTGGCAACACACCAAACAGGCACCAGTCTCTGTCTTTTCAGTGGAGGTAACATCTTGCTTGAGACTCTCTTCAACAACTGAATGGTCATTTTGAAATTGATTTTACATATTGACAATATATACTGCAGTGCAGTGTTGATTTAAAGCAAATTATATTGAATTACACCAAGAGAACTAAAATTTTATGGTGAAATGGCGCCATGGCGTGACTTCTCTTCCACCCCAATGCCTTCCCTTCTCCCTTGTCCTCCACCCCCATTCTAATTCCCATCATCATCATCATCATCCAGGAGCCTTCTACATACACACCTTAAAGTAAGTGTACTTTTCTACCTTTTTTGTTGAATTTTGGCAATTTTCGGTGAGCTGGAACAAACCTATTGAAACAATGGTTTCGGTTAACAAATTTTTCGGTTTACGAGCAACCTGCTGGAACGGATTGTGCTCCTTAACCGAGGGACCACTGTACACGTAAGTATAAATACTAAGTTTATGTGATGATCGGACTACGTCCATTTTGGTTAACGTCACGTTTCCAAGAACGTATCTAGGATGTTAACCGGCACATAACTGTAATTGATAAAAAATTTTATCATCTTTTCTCAAATCTTCAAAAAGTGTGACAAATGCTCCCACCGTGTCCCGGTGAGCGTTAAACGGGTGCACCAGATGGATTCGGCATTATCTCTTTTTGTTTCTTCTTCTTCTTCCTCAGATATAATAATAAAGACATAGTAAACTCCTTCTCCGATCCATCTTGTTCGCTGCTCACTTCAAACTGTAGACAAGAGTCCAAAGTTGGGTCGCTGTAAGTGGCAGCCGGACGAATGTGAGGCAGAAAACAGTAGTCTGTCTGGTGCGGCGAAGAACCGCATAGTGTGAAAGAGGCGTAAAAGGATTAATATTTTGATTATGCTCTATCTGTGTTGCCATACACTAGATACACTTTGAGGCCCAGAATACTCATTCATGGTTAATGGAAAATGGTCGGTATGTGAGTGAACATTTATAGGCTAAAGGTTACCAGAGATAAGGAGGTAAAGGAGATTTCAGGATGTACATTAAAAGCAGCAGTCAAATTATATAATTTTTTTTTTCACGAGTAAAATGTAAAAAAAAATAATTGTTATATGAGTTTTGGTAGGACAATATAGTCATGAAATGGGAAGTTCCCACGGTTACTGGTACATGTGAAAAAAATTCACCGCACATTTAACCTAATTTTAAATTCTTTATTTTCAACCAGTGAAAGAAGAAATGGGAAGCACTTCACAAGAATGATAAGATCAAACGCTAAGAGAGATGAAGAGACTTCTTCAAATAATTTTAAGGAAGATAACTCAAGTAAACCTGACTCTAAGAAGCGAAAATCAGCAAATGAAAGGAAGAGGCAAAAACACACTTATGAAGAAATTGAAAGTCATAATGAGGAAAAAATTAAAAGGAAAAGTAAAGAGGGAGAGAAACGGTCTAGGAACAATTACTGCACTGCAAGCCATCTAGAACTGATCATATCCAATCACCACAAGTAAACCTAAGAAGATATGTGGCCAAGAGAAAGTTGTTTAAGTTTGGTGAAGTGGCAAAACTTACTCCACAAGCTCCCTTCGTTAGGAAGAGAGTTGGTAGTGCCATCATACAACGTAAATTCTTGAGTAGAAGAATCTATTCAAGTTCTAAAGAGGAACAACAGAAATGCACTTCAGATGAGGCTAGTGCAAGGAGCCCTCATAGACCGCAACAACAGAGCCCTCATAGACCGCAACAACAGAGCCCTCATAGACCGCAACAACAGAGCCCTCATAGACCACAACAACAGAGCCCTCATAGTCCACAACAACAGAGCCCTCATAGTCCACAACAACAGAGCCCTCATCGTCCACAACAACAGAGCCCTCATAGACCACAACAACAGAGCCCTCATAGTCCACAACAACAGAGCCCTCATAGTCCACAACAACAGAGCCCTCATAGACCACAACAACAGAGCCCTCATAGACCACAACAACAGAGCCCTCATAGACCACAACAACAGAGCCCTCATAGACCACAACAACAGAGTCCTCATAGACCACAACAACAGAGTCCTCATAGACCACAACAACAGAGCCCTCATAGACCACAACAACAGAGCCCTCATAGACCACAACAACAGAGCCCTCATAGACCACAACAACAGAGCCCTCATAGACCACAACAACAGTCATTACTTAGAGCAGAGATATCCCTAGAAGAGGAAAATTTACATCGTAACTCTGGAGAAAATATTGATGTAACTCAATTTCAGCTGGATCCTAGTGCTGTCACGAGGTACTTGATGTAACTGGTATTGGAAGGTCACACATGAGTGAAGGGGAAGGAAGTGGTGTGTAGTGTTCTAGAAATCAGCCAGAAGCCAACAAGAGCATCTCAGATTTAGATGACATTTCTAGTGCAAAAACTAATGACATCCATGTCTCCAGTCCCGTTCAGTAGGTGATATGTCTCGTGTAGATTAACAACTTGTACTATGCCACACGATAATATTTACAGTGGTCCCTCAATTAACGAACGGTTCGATTAACAAAATTTCAGTTAACGAATTGGCTCCCTAAAGGATTTTCAGTTCCATTAACGAACAAAACTTCGATTAACGACAGCCTTACGAGAATAATAATAATAATGATAATAATTATTAACGGTTTATTGAAAAAATTCTGCAGCCCGAAGGCTGAAAATATCCATTGGACATAAATGCGCTTTGTTGTGCGCATCGGCTGGTCATCCAATACGTGGTAATCTGTTCTATGTTTACATTCGTTTCCAGTGGAGTAAATATCAATGAAGTTGTGCTCTTGAATATTTTTGCATTTTTTTATATTAAAGTTATTGGTCATTCTGAAATTTAGTTAACATTGATAATATACAGTGCAGAAATTATTATGAAACAGGAAGAAGGCTTTAGAACCAATGTACTCTATAAAGAATATGGCATGTCATCATCCACTGCCTCTACTGTACAATCAGCTGTTTGATATGTAAGCAAAGCTGCCGGTAATATGACATACATGCCTCAAAGTAAGTTAAAATAGTATTCTATTGTTTTTTATTTATTATTGTACAGTACACTACTGTATTTAGTTTATATTTAATGTTTTGTTAATTCTATTACTGGTATACAGTACTTTGTATGTACAGTACTGTATACTTTTTCTGAGAGTTGGAACCAATTACAGTACCCAATATTCCATTGAAATAATAGATTCAGTTAAAAAAAAATTTTGATGAACAGCCAACTGTGTGGAACCAATTGTGTTTGTTAATCGAGGGTCCACTGTACTACAAGATGTACACCATCAGTTTCATTTACTAACTGAGAGAGAATTTAGCATGTAAGGAATTTCAAGAGTTGAATATTAAAATTTAGTTTTATATACAGGTTAAATATTTTAGATACATATATTAAATTTTCTGATAATTGCAGTTTATAATTTACTGTAGTGCAATATATAAAAATACCTCTGAAATAATTTTGTAGTAGAAAGGTATTGTGTTATCATATATTTCCATCCTGAAAGTTTCATAGATATCTATTTTCTACAAATGGTTGTCAATTAAGTTTACACACATCAGTAATAGTGTTCATATACTTCTAGCTCAGGTGGCAAAGATATTTCCATGACCCATTGCCTGGCACCTTGCAATTTCTCACCTGTCAGCCATCTTGTCGACCTGAATCCTGATGTGGATGTACTGTATTCTCATTAAGGTGTGATCAGGGGATTCCAGTCCAGATTTCAAAAATGAATTTGATGTATTTTGGAAAGTTACTTGGTGAGTAACTCATCAGTATTTGATTTTACAACTGAATACCTCTATTTCAAGTGCCACATGTTATAATTTATTAGCAGTTTTACTTCATTTGTACTGATATTCATTCTCTTATTTCCCTAGTAATGAATTTCACATTAGATAATTTGTCTAGTTTTCATTATTAACATTCCAGGTGTAGTGATTATCACTGGCGTAACATGGAAGATGGAAATAGTTGCCTTTTAAGCAGACAAAAGTGGGGGTACTCTAGGAAGTTGATAGTTTACTTAAAATATTTGTATGAATATTGTTGTGCAACCTTCACTTTATTTTTAAATTAACAAGGTGCCAAGTATTATTCTTATTACTACTGCCACTCCACTACAATGCCCTACACTGCTCTCATCACCTTGCATAACCACCACCATCACCTGACACCATTACCACTTGCACCTTACATAACCACCACCATCACCTGACACCATTACCACTTGCACCTTACACCAGCACCCCACCTTAACTGACACCCAACTCCACTACCAACACTACACCAATACCACCACCACCACACCAATGCCACCACCACCCTACATAAACAACCTTCACCACCAACATACCGTAAGTCCTACACCACCACCATGCTACACCATCACCACCCTACACCATTGCCTTACACTGCCACCACTGCACTTACTTATAACCAAACCCTACAATACCACCAACATAAATATCACCACAGACTGTGTATTAAGATGTATAGTTGTGTTCCTGTAGAAAGTTTCAATTAGTATTTGCTGTATATGATGACAGGTTCAATGAAAGCTTGTTATAGTGGACATGCTCAGGGATTTTGTTCTTAACCAGATGCCAGACAAATTGACCAATTTATAGCTGATGTCCTTGTGGGTCAGTTCAAATTATTCATAGAACAAAATTGTTGATGGGGTCTTAGTTATTCTCTTTGGGCCTTCTACCTAAGCTTTTAGCAAAGTGTGCTTGCCCTTAAAGACTCCTTGTAATTTATTTTATTCCTTAATTTGGTTTTTAGGATCATATTGTATTCCATTGTCCTGTAGGCTTGCATGAAAAAATATATGTTCTATCATACTGTACATAGAAAAGTATAAATATACAGCATATTTAATCTAAGTTAACTCAAAATTTGAATTAATAATGATCATGGCATATCTGTGATAAAGCTCTCTTATGGGGTAAAGTAGTATACAATTGTGTTTATAAAAAAAAAACTTGATTAGAGAGATATTTGATAATAATAATTCAAGCATTGCCAAATTTATAAAGATATACATAATTATAATTTAATCTACTTTACTGTCTGCAAAAGATGATTTATGTAATACAGTAGAGTATTCACTACAGTACTTGAGTATACAGTTTTTGTTCTGGTTTCTTTGTATATTTCTGCAAGGTTTTTCTTAATGGTTCAATAGTGATTATTGATAAGAACTACAATAGTGTTTGGACCAAAACCTTAATGGATCAAATTTGATGTACCTGATTGACAGTACTGCTTGGAAATATTTTAGTAACAAGTAGAACATAGGAAGTTTTTAATTAATCATCTGTCATTAAGTGACTTTGACTTGATTTTCAGAGATAAATTATTTGTCTTTGTGTGTCAGAGTTCAATTGTAGTCCTTTTTTTGTAGGTGTTTTAAGTTTGAAATTAGAAAAAATATTGGCAATTAAGAATGTCCAGTCGGCCACAGGAATAAGCATACACACCGTTGCTGTAAGGTCCGAAAATGGTCCGGTAACGTTGAAACTGCACATCCAGATGCAAGATGAAACTCGGCTCCCCCCACCTGTTATCTCTAACTATCCAAACATTGGTAAAAAAAAGTAGGGTAAGAGAAAAGGTGAAGGAGGAGGAGGAGGGAGCTCTACGATAACTGCAACCCCATTGGGCAACAAGTTTACTACCATTTGATACGATATATATTTCAAATGTATTTGTATCATATATGTAGGAATAAAACGTAACTTACAGGTCATTTTGTAATTTTTCCTGTTCTGTTCAGGACGGTGTTACCAGATATTTTGTCTCAAACACGAACCGTAGGTGAATGCCTATTCCTGTGGCCGACTGTACATCCTGCCAAGGTACAGTATTTGTTTGTCCAAGATTCAGAGTGCTTATACAGTGCATTAGTACCAGTTGTGTACGTCCAACTTCCCAGATTCTTTGTTAAGCCGATATATCCTGCACGCTCAGACGTCTAGGTAATAGCGACATACTGAATTATGGGGTTTCTGTAATGTATGCGAATTCATATCATCGGTTGTTCTTCATTATTTTGGACAACACAACTAACTATTTAGTAAGTTTTGACCCAATACTTACTCATTGTCTGCTCATGCGTGTTGCCAGTATCACATTCCTTGAAGACATACTGTTCAGTCAAGTTGACTAGTATGCTTGTCAGTTGTGTTGAGTAAGTTAATAACACGAAAATATCCATATATGTTCTCCAGAAAACAAATGTATAATGTTCTCATAAATTTGTAATGTCATACATTACAAACAAAACCTGTGAGTATTATGTTTACGTACAGAAGTTAAATGTTATTAGACAATCAAGTTTTACATTTGTTGTTATGCTTGAACTGGTATGTTGAGTAAGTATATTTTAAATATATAACAAATGCTCCCTGAGGTACAGGTTTTTGATATGAGCCTATAAATAGTTAGTGTTAGTTGTTTATTGGGGATTTGTTTGTGGTGGTGCTTCCCATCTAATACTTTTTGGGGGTTTATTATGGGTAAACTTTGTTGAAGAAAATCCAGTGTACTTTCACTGTCTTTGTTTTTTGTTCTATTAAAACAGTAATTTTGTCTTTGAGACTTCACCAAGAGCAAGAATTTGGATTTATGATTTTGTTGTTTTCATGAAAGTATTATTTAATATGAAGGATCTTATTATTTTGTTTGGAAGTAGAATGTTTTAAAGATCTGTAATTCCAAGAAGTTACTTTCTTAGGTGCTTAAAAGCAAACTGGTACCTGTTTGGTGGATACATTGTGTATATGCCTCCAGTCATTATACTGGAATTCACTTGTTTTGTTTTGGATCCACACAAACAGTTTAATAAACACTTACTTACTTGGCATCTTTATATTACTGACCTGCATCTGTCACTTAATCTATTAGTATAACAAATTAAATGAAGTTGCTTATGTTGGAAGATTATGTATTACTGTGTTTAAAGATAACATGAGTGAATGGTATGTAAACATTAATTTTTAGAGCATTTACCTCTTAGAAGATGGTCATATGTTTGATTGTGATCCCTCCCTGGACACCTATGCAAATTTTATAGTGGCACAACCCTTTGGTGGACGAGTATTTTCCCAAAGAAGTGGGATAACTCGCCAGCGCCACTCCTTTTGAGGAAATGTAGTGAAAGAAGTAGCAGAGCTTCATTTGAAATGAATTCCAACCATTGTTTACTACTTTACAACTTGCTAGAATTTGTCTACTCTCGATCTGCAGTCTATGATCATGTGGCCAAATGTTAGTGTGTTTTAATACCTATTTCCATATCAGCCACTCCTTGGCCCTTTTTTTGGTGATGTCATGCACCACTAACACAAGGGAACATAACTTCAAGCTTGCCAGGATGACTGTAAGGAAATATAATTCTTTCACACGGGTTGGTAGACTTATGGAGCAATGTACCAGCTCAAGCTATGGAATCAGGAAGAGTACTGGGCTTTGAAATAGCCCTTGACTAGACTATAAAAAATAATGGGGAGATCATACACAGCTCACTAACCTTCCTTCCTCAGTGTGGACCCCTCTAGTTTGGGTGGCCATTAAGTAAAGAAGGTAAATAATATAATTGTACCTTGATAAGAAAATCTGAGATCAATCTTTAAAAAGGCCAAGTAGACTTACCTTGTAGCAGTCAAAAAGAATGTCTGTTGAGATGATTAATCTGCTTCAACTCTACAAAAGCCAAGGAGTTGGGGAAGGTAGGACATGATGGAAGAGATGCTAACAATTCTTCAACCAGTTATGCATCTTTGCATTTTGAGGCTAGTGCGGTTGAGAACTTGAAATATAAACTACTCGAAGCACCAGTACCAAGAAGACTTATAAGGTATTAAAAATAGAACAACACCAACATTACAACTACCATGTTTAAAAGGTAAGCCTATAATACCTAATATTAGGAGGAGGGAAAATAGGTGATGGTACTCTTAAAAGAACATATATTTAAGCCCCTAATTTACTGCTACTGCAGTTTAACCTAAAAGCTTTTGCACTGTGGTCATGAGAGAGGTTCACCACATTGGGCACTGCTTTTTAAGACACTTTTTTGTGTGTTATTGTGTAATTTAAACCATTAATTATTTTACATGTAGTTTGAGTTCAAATATACAGCATTATGGACATGTTTGTGGCTAGTTATAAACCTGTGACCAATAGTAAGGAGCTGTAATGCCATAATATAGGCAGAAGTTGTCAGATACTTTCGTGTTGAGATCATCTGCAGGTTATTGGTGTGGTTTATCTGTCAATGAAGGCTATAAGAAATAATTTTAAGGTATCTGCATCAAAAAGGGAGTATATGTACAGTAATGCGATAAAGAGATCAATTATATAAAACTCCTGAAAACTAGAACTTCATGTCATTTATAGATGTGATGACATATTAGGTGGGAAAACAGGAAGATGCCAAGTATTGAAGAGAGTTACTGTGAGTGAGGTGAGTGTTTTGACACCACCAAAACTTAACAATGCTATTGGTTCTGAAACACTTTATGTATAGGTCGAGTTGTTGAGACCTGTCAATAAACTCACAGCCAGGAACATATGTTTTCTCACCCTCAATGTGTGTGGGGGGGGGGGGGGGGGAGTAGGATGTGTTCCAAGTCATGTTATTATTCCTTCCTTAACCACAAGAGGTCAGGGATTGTGCAGCTTCAAGCCTTGCCCTGTGGTCAGTATGGTGTGGCTAGTACAGTACATAGCATTAGACATTACCACTAGAGAATTACTTGAGCTTCTCTGTATGACTCAGAATCCTTTGGTCTATTGTTGATGACAAATAGGTGGCCTTTTTGAAACTCTTGTTAACCCTGTCTGAAGATTGACCCTTGTAAATGATCTGCTGAACCAATGCTGGGTTTGATCAGGAAGCATGTAGCAATAAGCATCTGGACTATGGTGGCTCCCTCTACATCTTATGTTTATATTCTTCTCTGGCCTCAAAGGAGAGTTTTCAGGCTCACTGCTTCCTCTTATGCTAAGAAGATTTATTTGTATCAAAAGGGAATAATAATATTTCTAGCTTTATAAATACTTTGTGTAGTGATTAATTTTTTTAGTTTACAGCTGTTGGTATTTTTATGAGAGTAGTGTAGTATTGCTGTTGCAGAACCTCCCATGAACACCATGTTGTCTGCTCACTGCTGAAAGGGTAGAACTGTTCTCTCAGTTCTATCCTTTTTCCCTAATGGGCAGACATTGTGTTAGTCTTAGTACTCGACTTACGACTGCTCACACTTAGGCCCCGCCTCGGTCGTACCAAAATTTTGTCATATTACGTATTTTTGAGTCCCAACGTCAGTACACAGAGAAAATTTTCATTTGTAATGGCTGGCAAGCTTAAAAGTAAGAGTTTTGTGATGCTGAGAAGAAAACGAGGCACCCATTTTAGATTTTCTATGTACTGTATTATTTAAGCATTTTCGACTTACGACCTGGATTTGGGTCCCTAACCCCTTCGTAAGTCGGGGAGGAGCTGTTACACTTTATTGCACATAGTTCATCAGCACAGAGGCACCGTGGGTAGTTTGGGAATTCTGACATTCATTCATCAGTACGTGCTGTAAGGCGAGACCTGTCACCATGTAGTAACCGAGGTGTATTGCTGGCGGTGGTGTTGGCGCGTTATTTTGCTCCCTTACCCCCCACACCCCCAAACTGCTGCCTCATACCCCATGGGGGCTGCCCCTCCCCCCCCTCCCACCCATGGTGGTACAGGCCCCTGCCACTGGAGGTGGGTGGGCCCCTCTTCTATTTCATCTTGTGCATGTTTGTCAGTCACCACTGCTTTAAAAAGGTTGTCAAGGCTTGCTCTTAGTCTAAGAGTACAATTACATAGCTCATTTTAAATTAGGCTAATAATTATTCTCATTATCCATAACGTGTGTGTGTGTGTGTGTGATAATAATTAACAGTTTATTGAAAGAGCATAGCAGCCAGGAGGCTGAAAATATACAGTTACATAATTGGGGAATGGGTTTCGATTTACAAGTAACATAAGTGATATAAATAAGATATATAATAACTAGATGGGGAAAAGCTCAAACTACAGGGCATTTCAACATAGTGATACCTGTAGTGCAAAAAGTAGGATTTACTGGGAGTGAATTCACTGGTTTTTTACAAGTCGATGATAATTTTTACAATGGTTGGGACTGGGCTGTTCTCATAGCGATCAGTTCATGCACGTATGGGCTGGATGCGGTTGTGGTGTCGAACAGCAATTCTTGGGCTAGGGATCTCAGGTGGTAGTAGGAGCCGGTGTCGAGGATGGTGCAGAAGCTTCTTACCAAATTTGCAGATGAGGTAGTGGTAATGGTCAGTGAGAGTCGAAAGGGTCAGTGTGTTGAGCACTTCTTGATATGTGGAGTAGGAAGGGGAGAGAATAATCTTGCATGCCCTCTTTTGCAATTTTTCTAGGTGTTTACGTTGTGTGGCATTTAGGGAGGAAGACCAGGTAGGGGAGGCATAGGTGAGCTTGGGAAGTATGATTGTTGAGTAAACACTGTGGAACTCGGGTGCAGGAACTCCAAGGGACTTGAGTTGGCGGAGGAGGTGGAGACGGAAACTGGAGGATTTGACAGCTTCACTGACGTGTGGTTTCCAATTTAGTTTGTTGTCTATGGTGATGCCGAGGAGCTTAGTGGAATCGACAACCTGGAGTGTGTTGGGACCTAAAGTAATGGAAGGGGGTGGGACAATGTCGGAGGAGAGGTTGATGTGCATAACCATGGTCTTGGTATGGTTGATGGTGACGTGGTTGTTGGTGGCCCAGTTTTGGAGACTGTTCAATAAATCCTGATGGGCGTTGTAGTCGGGAGCAGAATTGTTGACGCTGATCCCAATGGTGGAGTCGTCGACATATTTCCAGCGAGCAGGGGTTTCTCTTAGGGCATCATTGATAAGCATAAGGAAGCAGAGTGATCCCATCTTGGTGCCTTGGGGGATGCTACAGGTGAGTGACTGAAAGGTGGAGACAGACCCTCGGAAGCGTACAGCTTGGCGTCGGTCACTGAGGAAGTCTGTAAGCCATGGTATAAGATTTCTCCGAAACCTTGTTGTTGATTAAATTGTGGTCGACTAAGTCGAATGCTTTAGTGAAATCAATGAAGGCGACCGCTACAGACGTTTTTCGTTTCTCGAGATGGCAGTATATGTATTCGAGAAAGCTGACAAGACAGTAAGTGGTGGAGGAAGTTTTCATATTGCCAAATTGCTGAGGGTCAACGACTCCTGCAATATCAGCATAAGCCCAATCGAACACAAAATTTTCACAGATTAGGTTGGGTATTGGGGTGATTGCAATAGGTCGTAGCTGATTTAAGGATTGTGGGCTGGTTGACTTGGGCACTGGTGATACATAAGAGGTCTTCCAGTCAGCTGGGCATCTGGCTTGACTGAGAGAAACATTGATGATGGAGCATAGGGGTTTAGCAAGCTCCGGGGAGAACTCCTTGAAGAATTTCATTTGTAAGTCAATGGGGGTGGTAGAGCGTTTTAACTAGTTTGTCCAGACGTTTTGCTACTTCAAATTCTTCAACTAAGTCAGTGGGAACGGGGGCTGGTAGGTAAGCAGGGAGAGTGGTTGTGTCAAGCCGGGGGGAACACTGGCATATAGTCGCGAAATGATTATTTGATTGCTCAGCTGCGCCAACATTAGTGAGATGGCTAAGGAAGGGGAGAGAGAAGTGTGTGTGTGTGTGTGTGTGTGTTTTTATCCACGTAACTGTGCATGTTATGTGGGTTTTATTTTTGCTTGTTGACAACTTTATGATTGTTTGCCTCTAGATGTGTTGTGTTGTAATGTGTTGTGTTATGTTGTAATGTGTTGTGATGTGTTATGAGAGGATAATAGTAAATATGATTGGCCACATTACACTCCATCCCAGTTAGAAACATTTCAGCTAAAATTATTGCTCATATTTTATCTAGATTTACAAGTGACCTTTACTCCAAAGTTAGGCATTAAGCAAACATCCCAGTCACAAGGTTCACTAGAAAGATACAGTACCATCAAACAGTGAAATAAAGGCTTAGCAGATTTTGTTTTGACACAAAAGGTGATTGGGAGGAAGGAATTCATTTCATGCTCCTTGTAAATAGATAATGTCGACAAGAATCACTTGGATTTTTACCTTTTGAAACGTTGTATGGTCGTCAAGTAAGAGGACCCCTTTAAGTAAGTAAGAGGATCCTTTAAATAAGAGGATCCCTTAAAGCAAGGAAGAGGACCCCTTAAAGTAAGTAAGAGGACCCCTGAAAGAACAATGGTTTTTAGTCAAGTTGCAGATCCCTATCAGACTGTTGGTCAACATCTTGATTATTTTAAATGTAAACAAAATAAATAAAGACAAACTGCACTAGATAACTTAAAGTAAGAATAATTATTTATCACCAAAAGGCTGAAGTTAAAGACTGGAGATGAAGTATGGGTGTACTTGGCTTTTCCAGGCTCAAGGGATCCTACCAAGGGTTGTACCCCCAGGGGCCCTACCAGAGGTGTTATCCCCAGGGGCCTGTCTGTAGTATAAGCTGGGCAAGTTCAGGCGCTCCAATCTCAGTGTAGATGAGGTGTCACAGTGGAGGCTACAGACGGGTAAGGGGCGACCAAATAGAGGTGTATAAGCATCTCAAGGGGCACTACTTAGTCGAGTGTCCTTACTTGGAACTGGTGGATGCTCGTCCCACAAGGGGTCACAGAAAACTGTGAGGGTAAACTTTTTTGAAGTGAGAGTTGTGAACTGTTGGAACAATCTACCAGAGAGTGTTGTGATGGCACGGAGTGTGAGCTGTTTCAAGACCAGACTTGACCAACACCGTCGCAGGTACTTGCCAACACAGACATGACCGACCGTCCAAGCGGATAACGAGCCAATCAGTGGTGCAGAGAATAAAAAGAAAGGTAAAGTTAAATGCATCTAAATACACCATGAAAACAAATATGGTTAAAAAAGTATCGATAATGTCATTATCGTCAAGAATCATTTGAAAGTAATTAAGTTGTCATTACTTTTATTTGTTAATTTAGTGACTGTTGAAATATGTCGTGTTGAGGGAGACCTTATATAAAATTATTAAGTCATTATTATTAAGCAACTGACAAAGTTTACACAGTTTAAGATAATTAATAATATCATAGAGCAATTATATCATTGTTAGATGGTTTAAATAATAAATATAAGCTAAAACTATTGCCTGCTGTAAACCCTGACAGGGAGCGTTGGTCAGACTGTAAACAACAACAGCTGCCTCAGGTAAAGTGTTAAGAACATAAGAATGGAGGAAACTGCAGCGGGCCTATTGGCCCATACTGGGCAGTCCCATTTACACCCAACCCCTATTGCTCATATAAGCATCCAACCTATGCTTGAAGCTATCCAGTGTATTCGAGTTAATGATGATATTTGGTAACTTGTTCCATTCATCCACTACTCTGTTACCAAACCAGTGTTTTCCCATTTCGCTCCTAAATCTAAATTTGTCTAATTTAAAACCATTGTTACGAGTGCGCTCCTGGTTGGATAGTTTGAGTACCTTTGTAATGTCCCCATTGTTCAGCCCTGACTTCCATTTATACACCTCTATCATATCGCCCCTCACTCTCCGTCTCTCGAGGGAGTGCAAATTAAGATGCTTTAACCTGTCTCTATACTCAAGGTTCCTAATGCCCGGGATTAGCCTTGTCATTCTCCTCTGAATTTTTTTCAAGGTTTCTATATCCATTCTGTAATACGGTGACCAGAATTGAACTGCGTAATCCAAGTGAGGTCTCACAAGCGCAAGATATAGTTTTAAGATGACCTCACTAGTATTGAATTGATCAGGTGGTTACTCGTGGTCTAACAATTACAATCTTCTTGAAAGCCCTTTACGATTAATTTTCTCGGTACAGTACCTCAAAAATATTTTAATGCACATTGTGAATTCAGTTGGATCAAGGAAACCTCAAACTCCCGTTGTTAAAGAAGATAGAAGTAGGCAAGGTAAACACCCAGTGGACTGACGAATATCTTCCAGAAGGAAAAAAATATCTTCTTTCGTTATACAATATATACTTTACAACAGCCTTTTTAGTGTAGAATTGGTCAAGATTGGCAATAAATATTTCGCCAAAAGTAACTAATAATTATCAAGATGACTGGTAGCTCTGTAACCTTCAGAATTCCCCCTCCACACCTGGAAAATCGGTTGAAATTACCAAGGTTTCGTACAAATAAGACGTGGACGTTAAAACAAACAAAATTATAGTTTCACTATAAATTCGGGAGTTGCATCTGCCAGAACAGTAAGTCCGCCGTGTTTGCCGGGCCCGCTGATGGAGGCAAAGTAAAAATTTACTTTCACTGGCCAGTCTGAATTTAGCACAAAGTACTCACTAAACTGATAACATCTATATTATGGTTTAAAGTCAGATAAAACCGAGGTTCATTCCCACTAAAACAATAAACCAGTCAGTTCAGCAATGGTGTTGTTTTTATTCGTCTCCCGACGCCCAACATGGCGGACTTGCCACATAAGCAATACAATAATGAAATTTGCCTTGGTTCTCAAAGGAACTTAACATGTTATTTCTCCCCCGTGGACACCTAGTACAGTATATATCTTGCTTGTATCAACTTTCTTTCAATAAGGAAAGGTGAAACTCCAAACGATAAAGTATCACTGATCGTATTTATTACAATATAACGCACTTACTAATCCCAACTATTTCCTCGTGCTGCCTCATACTAACTACAGTACATTAGTTCACTACTATCCAACAGACTTCTACCACCAAATACAAACTTAATACAACGTAGCTAATCTTTCCTTGCTTTATATAATCTACCTCAGGTAAAAACTTCCTGTGAACAACTACCCTGTATCGATCTTTTAATAATCAATTAAACGAGACCTATGAACAATATATATACTATGTCATGGACTACAAAGAAACAATACAGAATATAAGTTGGTGAAAAGCACCACGTAGGAAGGGGAATACAAAATGGCGACACCACTGTGGCGATTGACAGCCAACGAAATAGCAACCAACATGGTATCTGCGATCATCACCTTCATATTTTTCATCATACTATCACAATCCTGACCAAATTCAAGTACAGAACCACAAAATAAAGATGAAGGCACAAAATGTACACAAAAACCCTAGAATAGAGAGATAAAAAGCCAGGCGAGATAAATCGATGAAGCTCCGTCAGTCCTCGCCATATTGAAAGAATGTTCTGTTATATTGTATTGTGAGGATTAATTAATGTAGTGAAGATGTGTGCAGGTATTATACACAGAGTACTATAATTGTTGTGACCACATTTAGGACAAGAGGGAGTCAAGTGAAGTTAGCCCTTGGTGACTTGGGCCCAGTCAAATTGGCCCTGTGGTTACGTGTTGATCTTGGCCCAGTTACTGTGGTGATGTTGGCCTCACATAGGATGGGCCGATGTCAACAATGGTATTAACTATCAGGCTTTGTGAATGCTTTTTCATTATAACTTTATTTTAAGATTTACATAAGAATGGAGGAAACTGCAGTGGGCCTATTGGCCCATACTGGGCAGTCCCATTTACACCCAGCCCCTATTGCTCACATATCCATCCAACCTAACACTACCCTAACCTAACCTAACCTACAGTATGTTTGAAGCTATCCAGCGCATTCGAGTTAATGATGATATTTGGTAACTTGTTCCACTCGTCCACTACTCTATTTCCAAACCAATGTTTACCTATTTCGCTCCTAAATCTAAATTTGTCTAATTTAAAACCATTGTTACGAGTTCTCTCCTGTTTGGATAGTTTGAGAACCTTTGTAATGTCCCCTTTGTTTAGCCCTGACTTCCATTTATACACCTCTATCATGTCGCCCCTCGCTCGAGGGAGTGTAAATTAAGATGTTTTAACCTGTCTCTGCACTCAAGGTTCCTAATGCCCGGGATTATTCTTATCATTCTCCTCTGAATTCTTTCCAAGGATTCTATATCCATCTGTAATACTGTACGGTGACCAGAATTGAACTGCGTAATCCAAGTGAAGTCTCACAAACGCAAGATATAGTTTTAGGATGACCTCGCTAGTCTTGTAACTAACACTCCTTTGTATGAACCCAAGTACTTTATTGGCCTTGTTACGAACAAAAACACATTGTTTACTTGACTTAAGATTCCTACTTATCATTACTCCTAAATCTCTCTCCCAGGCGGATTTCTCAATAACATTGTTGTTCATCTGGTAACTGGTTTCCCTGTTTACATCTCCTATACTGAGTACTTTACATTTGTCCAAATTGAATTTCATCGGCCATTTTTCAGACCATTCGAAAAATTTGTTTAGATCTTCATGTAATTTTGCGAAGTCCTCATCAGATTTAATTACACTCCCTATTTTAATGTCATCAGCAAATTTACTTATGTTGCTGTCTACGCCGATATCTATGTCGTTTATGTATATAATAAATAATAATGGTCCGAGTACTGAGCCTTACAGAACTCCACTAGTAGGTTAGGTTACAGAGAGAAGTTACAGGGCAGGTCAGGTTAGATTAGGTTACAGAGAAGTTACAGGATGGGTCAGGTTAGGTTAGGTTACAGAGAGAAGTTACAGGCCAGGTCAGGTTAGGTTAGGTTAGGTTACAGAGAAAAATAAACTAAAATGATAATTACAGACAAGACCAAAATAATATTAGAGTATTTTCCATAATGATATTTTATAAGATATCACATTCTTCCCTCCTAGTACACTAACAGTACACAGCAGATAATACTCACTTCTCAAGATATTAATTTATTTCAATACATGATCTTAATTCCAGCCATTGGGAGGGTTTGGTACTCTAGTAGACCTTGTGTGTGTCACCGGGGAACATCTTTACTGGGTATTTCACATGGTAAGTCACGACCTTGAGTACTAGGTGTAAACGCCTTGGTTAAGGTTGCTCGGGTGACGGGCAAGTTGAAGGGAATGATTGAAACCCGCCTTTTAACGCATTCAATATTTATTGATGTGGTCAAAACCTACAGAGGAGATATTCATAGTATTACATGGTGATTCATCTGATACATAATGAGTTAGTTTCACACAATTTATCTTAATTACAATTTATTAAACATAGTGACATAACACAAAGTTCATAACTCTATTAATCTTAGCTATGCTTCATTCTGCATTGTCTTATTACTCCAGGTTAGGCAGAAACGAGTAGACGTAATTAGTCGACAATATTTCAGTACTGAGGGGTATTTCATCACTTAGGCTGTACTTACAAGTACGGGTCAATGCAGATCAGTATGGTGTTCCAAGAGACAACAATACTGCGTAAATTGTCCCAGCACAAATTCTCGGACAGCAGAAGGAAGCATACAAATAAATAATAATGGGGAAATCCTCTCAAATAATAAGAAACACGACAACAAAATGTAATATAGAAAAAATGCGAGTTTACCGTCGAGTCAACTCCGTTCTTTGTCATTAAAGTTGAGTCGGTCGAGTTGCCGTATGGCTCCGGCCGGGTTGATACGTAGATCAAACTTACAGAATTTCTTTGGTAGCCATCTAGCCAACCCAACATGAAGGATGTTGGTAATTGTTACTGCAAGCAGTAATGAGTAGGATGACACATAAACAAACATTATGTTAGGCTGTAAGTCATGTCATGTTTATTGGGTGTGCCTGCCTGTATACAGTATGTAGAGTGTTGAGATGGTTGTAGATGAGAGACCTAGAGGAGGTGAGGTGTTGGGTTGTAGTAAGGGAGCTTGTTTGTGTATATTCACCTGACTCAGCAGCCCTCACCTGTCGAGAGAGGGTTGGGGAGGCCACAGCAGGGTATATCGGCATTGTAGCTATTCAGACCACAGAGGCAACACCTAACCTGGTTTCTCTTGAGACTTTCAACATGTAAGTTTAACTGGTACTTATTGTGTACACAGGTAGACTGTGTCCATTGCATCGTTTATCATTGTGACAACATAAAATATGGCAAATTAATTACTCATTGTAAGTGTTAAGATTAGACTAATTACATAGCTATGATTGTCATAGCTATGTACTGATTACCTCAACCTGCAATTTTGAAGAGTACTCTCCATTACCAGAATGAGTAATTCACCAATGCAACAATCCTGTGAGTTGAAGTGAACATTAGTTTCTGCAAATGATTCGTTCACTACCCAGGGTGGGAATGGGACAACTGGCCGCCGCCATCTGGCCGCAGCCCAGTTTGGTTAGGTTTGGTTAGGTTAGGTTAGGTTAGGTTAGGTTGTCAACAAAAAGTTCCATATGGCGGCCAGTAAAGAGCGGCGAGTTTCCCGCGGCCAGTGAGGCTGCGGCCAGCTGCGGCCAGATGGCGGCGGCCAGTTGTCCTAGACCCCAGGGTGTGACAGGACGTGACCGCAGTTGTTGTGACTGTTCATCAATCAACATCCTGTCAACAAAATTCTTTCATATGGCGTGAACAACCCCCAGTTACCAGCACCCCAGCACCCACCCTAGTGATGATGACACATCCGGTCTGCGAGATGGTCTCTGCATTCCGAGGTATGGTATGGTGGATGTCCTAGTGTGATCAAGAGCGGCGGTTTGCTGTACTCAGGATTTTTGTGAACATTGACCCAGTCACCGGACCTTGGAATCAGCTGTGTCTACTGTGAGCGACACCCACACAAGTCTATCACAGACTTAAATTTTCAGCCATGCCATGTAGTACCCTTCACAACTCAGTACGATTGCTCTCCGCAAAAATGAATGTTTCGTTGAAAGAGTCTTAAGCACCACACACTCATTCATCTAGAGTGATGACATTAGCAAAAGTTGTACATTGCTCAGAAGGTGCGTTCTTAACCACAAAATAGGCGAAGATTATTTCTGCCATGTTGCTTTTGATATTGGCAGTAATGTTTGTGTTTTACATCAAGTTTCTTTTCTTTTTTCAGTCCAAGATGAAAATTGTTCATACCATTTTAACCCAAAAGGCACTAAAGTATAGGTCCCCTGTAGTAGCTAATATCCCTACAGTAGTAGAATCCCCAGCTTAGTGTCTACACCTCTGTTTATAACATGGTTAGGGTTGTATAGGATGTACTGTACTCAGTGAGATTACTTAGGCCTCACGGGGCTCGGCTGGTAGGTGACCGAGCAATGTAGTGGGCCCCTGTCTCATCAACAGAACATAATATATTAATGGGTCAATACATCTGATATTATATTCAGATTCACCACCCTGTAACTTTCCACTGGCTATGAGGTAACATGTTCAATGCACGTGATAAGGTGTGCCAACGGGAAGCTGCGTCATACTATGCTGAGTAAAGGCATAAGTAGCCGGCTCTCTGGCCACCTGAAGCGAGCAGTAGTTTGATATCCTTGACTAGAGGAAGAGGTTATTTGAGAGCCTCTGTGGATGGCTCCGTCTTCCCTCGAGGGGGAACGACGTATCCATACCGTTCTCCCTCGATGGGTCACTACTCATGAGTCACTCACAGCAACTTATATCGTAAGGACGTGAGCTAACGTTTATATTACATAAATGCCGTCCCTTTCTCATTCACTCATATACAGTGGAACTTACGGTCCATCTACACTCAGGAATTATAGATACAATCCTTTTATAATAAAACAAGGAACTACAGTTTGGGTTTCATTACTTAAACCCAAATAATAAATATATGTGAACGACCTGGCTAATTGGACAATCCAGCCGACACACACACACACACACACACACACACACACCCACACACACACCCCAGTGGACAACACCGCACCAGACTACTCATCGCTACAAGACACCCTGGACAGGCTACAGGCATGGACTGCGGAGAACAAGGTCACCAACCACACCAAAACCGTAGCCATGCACATCAATACCGCCACCACTCTAGTGCAAGCCCCAGGAGTCACAGTGGGTGCCCATCCTCTCCAGCTGGTGCAGTCTGCCAAACTCCTGGGTGTAACTATTGTAACTATAGACAACAAACTTGACTGGAAGGCCCATGTAAATAACACAGTCAAGGCAGCCTCGTACCGTCTCTACATGCTACGACGACTTAGGTCACTTGGGACACCCACGCCAGAGCTGAGGACCATCTACAACGCCTTTATTCTCCCCAAACTAACGTATGCGTCACCAGCCTAGTCGTCTTTTCTCAACTCCACCCAACATCGTCAGCTAGAGAAGGTACAGAAAAGGGCCTGCAGAATCATGCTCAGCGCAGAATACTCCGGCTACACCAACGCTCTCTCCACCCTGGAAATGCCCTCCCTCAGTGACCACCACCAAGCACTGGAAAGGTTTGGCAGTGGACTACTGCACCACCCTCGTCATCACCACCTCCTGCCACCTGCAGCCCCCCACCCTACTCGCGCAGTCCGCCACTACAACAAAATTCAGCCCATAAGAGCCCGCACCGATAGAAATAAGAACAGCACCATCCCATCTAATGTTAAAATAATAAACAACGCCTGATTTATGTACTGTACAGCCCTGTAAATGTATTCAATGTATATTATATCATTATGTTTAAATCAAATGTAAGTCTGTATATTTTCAGCCACCGGCTGCAACTCTATTAATAAACCGTTTATTATTATTAATATTATTATTACACACACACACCCACACACACACACCCACCCACAAACACCCACCCACACACACACACACACACACACATCATTCGTTAAGTAAGATGTATGTTGTTCAGTATTTTACTTGCTAGGTCTCTCCTCTAATTTCAAAACTTTATAAATTAAGACAACTTTTGCGTTTTTATCGTTCACTTGTGAAGGTGTGTTTGTGTCGCCTGCCAATCTTATGTAAATTTGTCTTGTCTTTCTCTTGTGTTTCTCTGTCTCATAAAATGCAATCATTCATAATAATAATAATAATGGTTTGCCCTCGTATAATGAGGATGGCCGGCCCAAGGGCCACCTTGGCGTGAATTTGTTTAAGGTGTAGAAGCTGTCGCCAACACAACAACCACACCTTAAGTTAACGGGTTACACACACACGAACGCACACACACACACACACAAGCATAAATATATATGAAATCTTGTTACTTTTTTCTCCAGAATATTTCTTCCACTCTCAACCAACTATTACACTTTTTCGCGCCTCTTTTCCTCAAATCTTGCCATTCTCTACGAGAATGGCACAATGTATATATGATGGCATTGCACGTAGGTTAGGTTAGGTTAGGTTTGTGCCGTACCTTTTTTCTGTGACTTTTTCTTGACTTTTTTCCCTGGATTCGCCGTGCCCTACCCAAAATACACCTGTGCACCGGTGAACTCCAAGCATAAACTGCACTAATATAAAACAACTATAACATTAAGCTGCAAAAGTAGTTAAACATACATACATTTCTGGGACACAATTTTATGTATCCAGTACCAGTTTTGCTCACAAATAATTATATGAAATATTTTATATACAATCCACCATGACATGTAGCCATCTGGACACTAACTCCACCACCATACGGAAGGGGAGGGTTACGAGTGCTTCTCAAACTAGTGTAGGGAAATGCTTGTTAAATACACAAACCCAATATTTTGTTATGCACAACACAATGCATTACTGTGCATTACGCTATGCATAACACCACATATCCTCCTGATTCTCTCCTCCTCTTCTGCACATCTTCTTGCCCTCTCTTCTTCTTCGGCACGTCCACCTGATCTCCCCTCCTCCTCCACCTCCTCCTCTGCTTGTCCTTCTGACCTTCGTGATTGTACAGGCGGCCACAAGAGTCCGGCCCACTGGATGTGGGCCAAGTGTCACCACTGGATACGGGCCGAGTGTCACCACTGGATGTGGGTCGAGGTCACCGCTGGGTGTGGGCCGAGGTCACCACTGGATGTGGGCCGAGGTCACCACTGGATGTGGACCGAGGTCACCACTGGTTAACTTCACCTGTATCCTATAGAGACAACTGTGACAAGATAAGATACGGAAAATTAAATAGATTATCAGTTTAGCCAGAAATTTTCATAATGACTTTACACTTGACTGTTTGTGAAGAGAGTGTTGGTTAGGTTTCGGTTTGCTTAGGTTAAGCTTTGATTAGGTTAAGGTTTGATTAGGTTAGTTTGGGTTGGGTAGGGTTAGGTATGGTACGAGCAAAAGCAACCATATTTTGATACTAAAATGTCTTCATATACTTGTATTATCTCTCTCTCTAGTTACTTTATTTCTTCTTATATCTCATCCCTGTGTGTTCATCTCCACCCTTCTTTAATAGCAGACAAATCCATTGCCAGCTGTCATCTTTTTTCTTTTAAATTACGATAAATCAAGATATAAAAGAGGCTGGGTTATCTCACTCGTTCTCTTCAGCTTTACTATAAAACATATCACCATGTAACTCAGACGCTTTCACAATATATGAAGCAGAGGAGATGACGTATATACGATATATCGACTAGAGAAGCAGGTTATGAGACACATGAGCGTCCCGACGTGTACACATTCCAACCATGAACCCTGATATGTAGAGTGCTCTATCATCCGCGGCGGCACATGAGGTGGCCACTTTCTTGTACCAGAGGCAGGTGATGTGAGGGAGGTGGTGGTGGCCACTTTCTTGTACCAGAGGCAGGTGATGTGAGGTAGGTGGTGGGGGCTACTCTCTTGTACCAGAGGCAGGTGATGTGAGAGAGGTGGTGGTGGCTACTTTCTTATACCAGAGGCAGGTGATGTGGGGGAGGGGAGGTAGTTACTTTCTTGAACCAGAGGCAGGTGATGTGAGGGAGGTGGTGGTGGCTACTTTCTTGTGTCAGAGGCAGGTGATGTGAGGGAGGTGGTGGTGGCTACTTTCTTGTACCAGAGGCAGGTGATGTTATACTGCCAGACTGGGGGCCACTAATGCTACGGGGGAAAACTTAACTCTAATCTTAATTTCTAAGGGTCGCTGCCACCAGACCCCCTCTGGACAGCATGTAGCTCGTTAGGTAGCGTGCAGAGTGGACAAGGCATTGGGTTAGGTTTTCCATTGACCATATCGATAAGGGGGAAAGAAGGGTGAAACCATAACATGTCTTAATTAATTTATTCCTTATAAAGCATACTGGTAAAAAACATACAAATGAATTGGTCTTCCTCAGAAGAACAACGAAAATGTTGGTTTCCCAGATGGGCACCAGACGTCTTACATTAATGGCGTGTCATCCACATACTTAATGCATAACAATCTGTGACCACCTTACCTCAGTCATTCCTTCTTACACTAGCCTTTATCACATTAAACTGCTCCACCTGTATGGAATGTAGCACCGTCGGCTATCATACATAGTAGCACTATCTCAACACACATGTTACACTCCACCCCTGCAGGTATGGGACTCCTTGTAACTTTTAGGTATACACAACAGGCACCTCGTTCGCACACCGCCCTCGGTGGGTAAAGACGAGGGCTTCACCCAGAGACATACCAGTACTATTTCTACGCCTGGTATTATAGGTCGCTCCAAGTGACGACCGCAGAGATTCTCACAGTCTCCTTATTTATTACTACTCATTTGGAGTGGTGTGCTGGAAATCCACAGGTTCACAGTGGATTGGCATAGCTGGGAGTAGTCACCACCTGTTGGGACGTTCATAGGGATAATGGCTGCCGCGCAGCAAGGCACTCCGAGTGCATGGAACCTGAGGTGACGGTAGAACGAAAGGGACTGAGAAATAATGCCTGACTGGCGGTTATCACACCCCCTAACACATTACTATTACACTTATACATCAGGCAAAGCTTTAAACTGTAATAACTTCTATAAAAGCCTTAATTATAGGGCGGGATATAGCCCGATAGGACACTGACCTGAGATGACAGTAGAACGAAAGGGACTGAGTGCAGTGCCCCGCCGCTCGTCACCGCGTAGGCTTACAGTTTCCAATCTTTAATTTTTACTTTTATTTCTTACGGTTCTCACCTGAACACACTTCGGCATATTGTCACTCATGCCTTATAAACACATATTTTAACCCTAAAGTACAAACTGAGGTAAGGTTCTGGTTTGCTAATTCGTGGGTAAATTCATTGGGTTATAATATCAACACGGCACACTCGAGGCGGGTACAGGACGCGCCTTAAAACAAAAGCCGAATGTTCATGGCCGGGGTTTATCAACTTCACTTAAAACTGTAATAAGGGATCCTCCTCTCACACATTGCACTATTTGAACAGACATAAGATTCTCTGATCACTGTACCTGTCGTGGGTATATGTCACGTGAGGATACGAGGTGTATTAAGTTCATACCGACGCATATAAGATATTTCCTTTCAAGTATAGTTTCTGGGTCACTTCCAACACCTCACATAGTTCTGATACATTTATCCTTTTTCCAGACCATTATTCTCATGTATTTTCATATGATATCTGTGGAAGTTATGTTCGCTACACGTTCACAGACGTAAATAGTATGACCTTTAAACCCTGATCCACACTTAGTACTACAATACACTAGGCCGGCTGAACTAGACTTTAACATACATCTTATGGATACCCTGAGTTCTCCTTAATGCTATGAATACATACAATTAATATTATATAACTGTACCTGGGTGCAATACAACACATGGTCTAGTAACATTGAGTAGGTGAGTTATCCTTTAACAATGTTTCCCATTTTTTGAGATTCTACAAGCGCGGTGGATTTGAATGTTATATAGCGTAATATGAATTACATGGGGTTTTGAGGAATGACAATGATGTGTGCAGTACATAGCCTTCCCCTCCCAAAGATTCATGTTATATGGAATAATATGCAAAAGCACTAACGCTGTAGTGTACATAAATTTTACAACATCCGAACAGTTGGTGATTACATTACCGTAATACATTGTAGTGGACTTCTCCCCTACAACTGCGTATCCGCATTCCAATGTCACCGTATCCTAGCAACCGAACCAAAAGACCGGCGACTTTCTCGGGTTTTCCCAACATGACTCATAGAGGACTCACGGCTGCTGGGTATATAAGCTCTGTCTCTCCATTGAGATTCATTCTTGCCTCACTTCTACAACACGCAACACCTCCTCCTCCGCCGCTGCCTGGCGGCCTTCGCTTCTCCTCGCCTGCCTGGCGGTCCTCGCTCCCGCCAGCGAGCATGGCGACCCACCAGCTGTCCTTCTCTGAGCTTCCTCACCAACCAGCTTATTCATTCTGGTCTCTCTTCTTGAACAAGCAACACCTCCTCCAGCAAGCTCCACGCTGTCAGCATTCATTCAACCAGGAGGCCAGCAACAGGCAACATCTTCTCTAACGAAGCTCCTGCACATCTACCTCCTTCAACACGCTACTCACCGAACGTCTCTACTGAGCAGCTCCTTGTATGTATATTATGTATGCTGGATTATATATCATGTATGTATATTATGTATGTGCACCATTTATGTATTATTTATTCAGCCTAGCTAGCAGCGTGTGGCAATGTTATTACCATATCCCACACGCTTAATTAATGTGCCTGGCGACGTATGGAAGCTGCTAATGTATCACTTGCCATATGTCGCCTATAGCAGTTGACAAAGGAGCCTAGCCAGGGAGACCGCTGCTCTCCTCTGTGTACATACTCTTATCCAGTAAACCGAACCTACAAAACTATACAGGTGTTTGTGTTCTCTCCTGTATATAGAACTTATTATTCAGAACCTAACATGGCGCAGTGATCCGATCTTACTGGATAATTACGAGTGATAGTGCAAAGTTTGTAGAAAGCCGGCTATGGCCTCTATGGACTCTCGCTTGGGTCAACTCCCGCGCCATCTCTCCTCGAAGAATTTCAGCAACTTTGAGCAGTGTCAGTGACAGTGATTTTCTGTGAAGTGTTTAGTGCATTGTGTGTTTCGTGCCATTCATGTGTGACCTTGTTCTAAAGGATTCCCAAGGTATACGGCACGTTCTGGGCATTTGTAAGGAGTAGAGTTCAGTGCACCCGTCTCTGACCGCGTTCTGAGGGTAACTGGACTGACTGGGAGTCGCCGCGCCTCTCCCCCCACCCCCTCACAGCGCCGCCTCCACCCCTCCTCACAGCTGGGGCGAGACGCTCTGCCCGCCCGGAACACACACTCACTCGCACACGTACATGTACTAACACTCGCTGACCGCGTGGCTTTCTTATATATATTTTATATATATAACCTACTTATCTGTGTATTTAATTAATTTTTGTCTGAAATCTTGTTGATACGACGGGCTGACCGGTCAACACTGATTTAAGGCATAGTACACAGAGGAAGTAGTTATGTCTCACGCCTTACGTAGCCGTGGACCCAGCGTCTGGATGAGCCAGGCGGGTGATAGCCCCGCAGAGATGGATGACCAGGCCGGCCACGACGCTCCAGCCCCCACATCGCGCAGTCCCTCACCTCAATATTCAGCGTTGTCTCCAGAGATAATTGCTTTACTGAAGTTTATGAGAGATGAGAAACGCGAGGATGAAGCTCACAGACGTTTGGTGGATGAGCACAGAAGGCAAGCAGAGGCAGAACGAGACCACCAACGGAGATTGGAAGACAGTGAACGGTTTGAAGCCTTGATATCTCGCCTCACTGTTAACCAAGCCCCTGGCTCTAACACTGCCTCGGTACTGACTGGTTCAGATACCCCATCCATGCTTCCTTCACACCCCCAGCCCCACCTAAAGCAGCAGCTCAAACACCGCCCATCTTGAAGCCTGATGTGAATTTCCAGACTTTTCGTGAATGGCGGCGACGGTGGACTCATTACTCTACAATGGTGGATCTCCAGAGTTTGTCACAGCCTAAACAACTCATCCAACTGCGTATGTGCCTGTCCTTGGAAATTCAGCGTGTCTTGGAACATACGTTGCAGGTACCCCCAACCTCTTCGCTGTCTGTAGAGGAGGTACTGGACGTTCTACAACGGCACATCAAAGGACAGCAGAATGAAGCTCTGCGCAGGAGGGAATTGTTTAGCTGCAGACAGATGGAGGGTGAGTCTTTTGATGCCTTTTACGTGCGTCTTAAGAGAGCCTCGGAAGAGGTAGATATATGTCCAGGCCACCACCAGCAGTGCGAGGAGACCCAGTTGAGGCAGGTGATCCTGATGGGTGTTAAGGACGAGGAACTTGTCCAACGCCTCACCTCCCTCGACTCTTCCTCTTCTCTTAAGGATGTGTTGACGATATGTCGCTCCTATGAGGCTGCCAGGTGTGCCACCTCTGCCATCCGTGCTCCCCCTACAGCTGTACGCGCTGTGTCCCGGTACAAGAAGGACAAGAAGTCTGTTCCTACGCCTTCGCCCACCACGTCCACGCCCGGTTTATTTTGCAACAACTGTGGTAAGCAGCACGGAACACAGGTGTGTCCAGCTGCTCAGTCTACCTGCAACAGTTGTGACCGTAAGGGCCACTGGTCACTCACAGTACGGTGCCCAGCCAAACGCGTCCAGTGCAATGTGTGTGGTCGTCTGGGCCACTATGACAAGTGTTGCCCTTCCAACATACCCAAGAGACCGCGTCGGCGGAAGCTTCAGCCCCCTTCCACCAGAGAGGGCCGCCCACAGCCTTCCAATCAGAGGCACGACGACTCCTGACAACGCTCGAGCCACATTAGGAATGTGTGCTCCCCCCCGCGTCCCAGGACCAAAGTCCCCCAGTACATCAGCGTCATCGTGACCTACGGCGGTGTGTCATCCCGTCTTCAGATGTTGCCCGACACCGGCGCTGATGCTACAGTCATCGGTCCCCAGCATTTGCAATGCTTGGGGCTCTCTCCAAGTGATCTAGGACCGCCCCCCAAGGATCTCCGCTTTATGGCAGATGGTTCACAGATGACCCCGGCCCTAGGTTCACTCTATGCACACGTCACCTTTGGCAACAGGTCGTGTCAAGCCTGGATTGATGTGCATAATGGCGTCCCGACTCCTTTGCTGTCCTACAGACATTGCCAAGAGTTGGCCATCATCTCCCAGGACTTCCCAACACCGATTCTCGAGGTAAAACACGCCAACAGGGTGCACGAAGGGAGCAGCAACTACCCTGCTGCCGCCCTACCCCTACCTCTGGCCAGTGACACCTCTCCTTCGGTAGTTGTCCCTGCTGCTTCAAGTCTCCACGCCTTGGCTCGCCTCCACGACAGTCACTGTGGAGCCGAGGCCACCAAACGGCGTGCAAGACAGACTGTGTTCCGGCCTGGCATCGACCCCGACATCTCCAATGCTGTCCAGGTGTGTAAGCCCCGCCGCGTATTACAAACCAGCCAGCAGCAGGAATCCTTTATGAGTGACGACAACCCCACCCGCCCCTTTGAGTCTGTGTCGGCCGACTTTTTCTGTGTGTCAGGAAAGTCCTTCCTCGTTATCGTCGACCGTCTCTCTGGTTGGCCGGTTGTCATCAAGTGCGGTAATGACACGACGTCTGCCGCCACCATCAGCAAGTTCCGCCACTACTTCCGTGACGTGGGCGTTCCTGCACGCCTGCGAACCGACGGAGGGCCTCAGTTCACAAGCCGGGACTTTGCTGTGTTCCTTGACCGATGGGGAGTCCGGCATGTGTTGTCATCGCCCCATTACCCGCAGTCCAACGGCCACGCTGAGGCTGCTGTCAAATCCCTGAAGCACCTCATCCTTAAGGTGGCCCCTTCTGGGAACATTGACTGCGAGGCCTTCGACAGGGGTCTTCTTGAACTCCGCAACACACCTAACTACACCGGACGCTCCCCTGCCCAGGTCTTGTATGGACGCCCCCTTCGTTCTTGTGTCCCTGCTCACCCTCAATCCTTCTCCAAGGAGTGGCAGGCCAAGACAGAGGATTGCGATCGCCGAGCCGCCGAACGTGTTCAGGACGTCGTCGCCCGCTACAATGACCACGCCCGTTCTCTCCCCAGGTTGAGTGTCGGCACCCAAGTCCGTGTTCAGGACCCGACCTCCCTACGTTGGGACAAAGTAGGCGTAGTCATGGGTCTCGGCAGGTCACGGGACTACCAGGTGCGGTTACCCAGTGGTCGTGTGTGGTGGAGGAACCGCCGTTTCCTCCGACCCGTAACAATGCCGTCTGCTGGCCCCGCCACCAGTGTTGAGTCCCATACCCTTCCCAGTGATGAAGTCCCTCGACGCTCAGAACGGATCCAAAAGAAAAGGTCCGCTCAAGACTTTGCTATGAGCGTATAGGGGGGAGGGAGGTGTATGTATATTATGTATGCTGGATTATATATCATGTATGTATATTATGTATGTGCACCATTTATGTATTATTTATTCAGCCTAGCTAGCAGCGTGTGGCAATGTTATTACCATATCCCACACGCTTAATTAATGTGCCTGGCGACGTATGGAAGCTGCTAATGTATCACTTGCCATACGTCGCCTATAGCAGTTGACAAAGGAGCCTAGCCAGGGAGACCGCTGCTCTCCTCTGTGTACATACTCTTATCCAGTAAACCGAACCTACAAAACTATACAGGTGTTTGTGTTCTCTCCTGTATATAGAACTTATTATTCAGAACCTAACACTCCTCACCACACGGCACCTCCAGCACCAGACTGTCTATCATATAACTTATATTATACAAGAAAACCACCTTAGAGTTTCCATCCATCCTGAGTGCTAGACAACATTATACCACGAATTCCTACACCATCAAACAAAACATAAGGAGACAAACGTTTCCCACGAGCGTCTCCGCTACCATATACATCGGACAACCGTTTACAATCCTGCTACTTCGGTACACAATATATCATTAAGAAGAAAATTATAAGGAGACAAACTTTTCATACTCGAGTCTCCGTTACCTATACAGGCAACAACTTATCAAATCTTATTTCAGTACAATATAGTATAGGGAACATGACCCTAACAGTTCATCAGAGTATTACCTCAACATACTTTTGGCACCAGCACATAAACAGTTACTCTTTGACATTACATCTACAACAAGAGTTCTCTGCTTGAAATTACATATCCTAAGGAATTTAAATTCTTGTCTATGAATGGGGAATTCGTTACATCAGACACTTCCTCAGATTACTTCTTCGTTTCAATAATAATTCACCTTTTCAACACAAAACCGTGGTTCTATACGTACACATTGGGGCTCATAACACAAAACACGTATTTTCTATCTCACAGTTTAGAAGAACTGGTATTTCAAGGTCGGGGTGACTCCCTCACCCGGAGCGAGTCAACAACCCCCCCAAAAAACTTCCGACACATAAAAACTGAGATTTCTTCCTTCGACCACATAGGCAGCAACTGGATCTCCGGATTTCAGTTCGTAAGAACTGGGATTTCAAAGTCGGGGTGACTCCCTCACTTGGAGTGAGTCAACAACCCAAAAAAAAAAACTTCCGACACACATAAACTGAGATTTTTCCTTTCGACAACATAGGCAGCAACTGGATCTCCTGACTTCAGTTCGTAAGAACTGGGATTTACAATGTTGGGGTGACTTCATTTCCACTGATGAGGTTCAACACCCATAAAAAAAAAATTAATCCAATAAACCACCTGAGCAACCGTCTCCCCCACCAAAAACTTTATAATTCAACAAATCAACCTAACCAACTGGAAAGTCAAAAATATTCAATTGAAGCAACATCCTGGAACTATACTTCCTACAAATCCATTCAAACGACTGGTCTCCTCTGCCTCACAGGGAATCTACTTGCAGGTTGACCTTCCACATTTCCATCATCACTTTACTCGTCTGTTTTGTCTGAACCTGAGTCCGAGGAAGAATCATAAGGTGGAAGTAGGGGCTCATTCAGCTGAACAAACATGTCTCTACTTACATACCTCTTCACTTTCGCAGCCGCCCTCTTTATCACCTCACTTTCATCCAAGGGGTTAGTCAACTCATACGCGGCACCATCTCGTATAATTTCTGTTATAGTGTACGGACCCTTCCACTTGGTATTCAACTTCCGACTGGTCCCAGGGCTGGGCCATTCATTCCTCACCCATACTGTTTCTCCTAACTGCATAGTTTGGTTCGTTCTTGATCTATTTGCTCTCTCTCTGGTCTCTCGTGACATTCTGGCAGACGTCTCTTTTATCAACCTATGGGCTTCTTTCAACTCTTGACTGCTCTCATTCTCTATTATAGGTAAGT
This sequence comes from Homarus gammarus, assembly GCA_958450375.1. Lineage (NCBI taxonomy): Eukaryota > Metazoa > Arthropoda > Malacostraca > Decapoda > Nephropidae > Homarus > Homarus gammarus. The sequence goes on along the minus strand of CAUDMG010000653.1, from coordinate 42,942 downwards.
CAATTCCTATTTGTCTTTGTACATGCCTCGGAAAAAAAAGCAAAATGAGGCTGTACCCCAGTTGTGGCATGGAGAGACGTGTTCAGAGCAGACTGCACGGGACTGAGAAATTTTGGCCACTGAAGTGAATTATCTTCACACATGATTGCCAGTGTTGTTTTAAAGGTCCTGTGCATTCTCTCTGTGTCACTATTACCTCTAGGGTGGTAAGACAATGTAAAATAGTTCTTAATGCCAGTCACTTTACATAATTCTCTAAACTGTGTTGCTGGAAATTCACCTCCATTATCTGCAATGATTACTCCAGGGCTACCAAAAACATTTATGAATTTACCAAATTCTCTGGTCACTTCCCAAGTGGACTTGGTTCTCAAAGGATAGAAATTGACAAACCTAGAATAGTGATCTATGACGGTCAACACATAGCGATATCCATTCACACTATTATGTAAGTCTGTCAAGTCCACAGATACTCTCTCCAAAGGTTTAGTTACTTCTGACATCCCTGCCATTGCTGTTCTAACCCTTTTGTCCCTTTGAATCTTTGACACACTTCACATGATTCTACAAATTTCACACAGTCTCTGCGATAATTGGGCCAATAGAAAAGGCCTTCTACTCTGGCTATAGTCTTCCATTGTCCTAAGTGACCTGATGTCTGTCTGTTATGTGCCCACTCTAATGCTGCTCTACGAAAATGATCAGGTATCACAAGGCAGTACATCAATGCTTTATCAATTTGTTCCTTTACTAAATACAATACCCCTCCACTACTTCAAATTGTCAATAGTCTTCTTGGGATCTTTATGTTTGGGGACCTGTCCTCCTTCTAAATAACTAGCCAATGCTTCCCATCCCTCTTCTTTTCTTTGTTCTATTCCTAACCGCCTATGCGTTAACCGTCTAGCTGAGGGAACTGACTGCCGTCCTACCCCTGGCTACTTTCCTTAAGGCCCCTACCGGCCTACTCAATGCGTCCGCGACTAGATTTGCCTTTCCAGGTTATTACTCTATCTTACAGATGTAATCCTTCATTTCCAACATCCATCTATTCATTCTTTGACTTTTAGTTTTCTTGTTAAAAACAGACGTTAACGGCTGGTGATCCATTTTGATGGTGAATTGGGAACCCCACAAAAAATGGTGGAAAAATCTACAGGCTAACACTATCCCTAATGCTTCTTGGTCAGTGGTGGAATACCGTGTTTCCGCGGGCTTTAGTTTCCGAGAGAAATACCCAACAGGACGCAAAGAACCGTCATCCTGTAATTGATTCAGTGACGCTCCTACACAAAAATTACTAGCATCACTGTGTAGCTCAAATGGTTTATCCATGTCCACTTTTACTAGTACTGGAAAGGAAGCTAATGTCCGCTTTAACGTTTCAAAAGCTGTTTGGCATTCATCTGTCCAGGCAAAGGCAGCTTGTTTCTTAGTGAGTTCTGTGATAGGATATGCAATCTAGCAAAATTTGAAACATGCTTACGATAAAACCCGCACATCCCTAAAAATTGTCGGACTTGTTTGACATTAGTGGGTGGTTTACAGTCTGTTACTGCTTTTACATTCTCTGGATCCGGCTCAATGCCTTTCTCTGAAACAATATGGCCCAAGAATTTACATGTCTTTGACCAAACTGACATTTAGATAGATTTAATTTGATTCCCATATTTACAAACCTGTCAAATACTTTAGCCAATCTGCCCATGAGGGTATTGAAATCATTAGCCCACACTATGACATCATCTAGATAGTTCCTGACCCAATCTTCTTCTGCCAAAGGAGCTAAGACCCTGTTTACTTCCCTAGTAAAAACGGCTGAGCTGGCTGACAAACCAAAAAGGAGGCGTTTGAACCGCCATGAATTATATCCATCACTGAAGGTGGTAATATCTCTACTGTGATGGTCAAGAATTTCCTGATTGTAAGCATCTTTCAAATTTAAGGTGGCATAATATTTATTTCCGGCAGCCTTCTCAACTAATTCATCCAATCTTGGCAAAGGATGCATATCTACTTTCAAGTGTTTGTTGACTGCTCGGAAATCAAGGCACATACGTTTCGATCCATTAGGTTTAGTTACTAACATGATAGGTGAGAGCCAGACAGCGGTTGATGGTTCAATGATGTCCCTATCTCTCATGTCTCTCATCATTTCTTTAATAGTACCCTTGGCTTTCTCGGGATACCTATATTGAGGTCCTCTTACGGGGTGTTCATTGACCAATGGGATGTTAGCTGGCAAACCCTTAATTGTTCCTATTTCATTTGGACCTAAGACAAACAACGCACCATGATTCATTACCACCTGTTGCAACTGTGTCCGCATGTCCCTATCTAGGTGTGGCCATTGCTGGGTCCTAATTAACCCCTTCATCACAGTCTGGTATCATAGAATTTAATACTTCTTGAGCTCATCTAATTTTCTGGGCTGGGGAATTTTCCATACCACTACAAAGTATGCATTGAGTTGGGAACTTCACATCATGAGTCAGTCTTAAGGGGATTTTGTTAGACCTCTTATCATTTTCTCTCTGTATGGCCAGGTGATGTGGTGAGCACAGTGGTATTTCTACAGACCGGTCTACCTTACCTAACTCTTCATAAATGTGTGAGATAGTTCCGAAATTATTCCCTTCATCATCAAAGTAACAGAATTCATCATCATTAACTACTTCATATTCACCTAAAACAGCACCAGGACTCAAACAAACTGGTTGCTCTGAAACATTACTCATAGGAACATAAACACAGGAATCATCGTGGACTACCACACACATATCCGGTTGTTGCTTCAACCCCCTATGCGTAAATCTGAAACTTAAGGTCTGACCTAACCCTACCTTCACTTTAACTGGTCTAATTTGAGAACTGTGCCCACTTATTATAGTCTTCCTATCAACGTGCAAATTAGTTAGCTCCTTGGGAGAAGATAAGATAGAAGCATTCATGAGTTGCTTGACTTTGACAACCGTTCGTAACTTTCCTCCATGACTTGGTTTCCAAAAACTTGTTAATGCCCCCCCCCCCCCAACTGAACTGATTTTTTTCTTGATGCCACCAAACTCCAAATCTGCCTAAAATGTCTGCTCCCAATAATACATCAGTATCCAACATGCTAGCTTCCACTATTACGGCTTGGTCACGGATTCTTTTCCTACGGGACAACTGTACACTGATGACAACAGTGCCTTGGGTCTTGAACTCTTCCCCGTTAATAGCTACATATCTCTGGGTACAAGGCCTAATGGGCCCCACCTTCAAGGCACTCACCAAGCTATCTTTAATGATAGTAGCTTCACTACCCGTATCCACCAACGCTATACAAGTATGTCCACATACAGGTAACTTAATACATGGAGAACTGTGTGGGAACGGTTGTCGTGGTCATTGGTTCGGAGGGGGATTCCTAGCTTGGCGTCCTGGACAAGTGGTAAAATAACTCCTACAGTTCATCCTCAGGTACGCGTAGCATGAACCTGGTCTGGGTCTGGAGGGGCAATTATGTGGGCTATGGTTATCCTTCTTACAATATCCGCACCATTCATTTCCGGTCCAACCTTGAGTGTTAGTTTCCTTCCACCTCGTGTTCTGATCCTGTCTTCCGTCAGTTTCATTCATATGATAGTCTCCCTGGACTCTATAATCCTCTGGTACTGGTCCCTGGCGGGTCTGTCTAACATGTTGCTGTCCCCTGCCCTGTGATCTCAAATACCATTCTCTACACTTTGTCAACTCGTTCAAAAAGGGGTCTAAGGATATGCCTAACCGGTGGTATCTTCTTAACTCTCTCTGCATTTGCCCTGGCAAGCCCTCATACAATACATCTTTCATAAGCTGATCTTTCCCTTGTATCAATTTAAACTTCCTCTCTTTGGCTGCCAGCTTATACTTCATTCGTTCCACACATCTTTCCGGATCGTCCTCTACATGATATTCTTCTCTAAAAAAAATCAGCCCATGCCTTATTCAGGGTATTCTGGCCTGTGTTGAATTTGTCAAAGCTTGCTTAAGGGTGTTCCAATCCCACATCCCCCTGCTATCCAATTCCTGTAGAACCCTCTGCTCTACGGGACTCTCCATTCTGCTTAGAGCCGCTTCTACCCTATGGTCATCCTGCTTCAGTAACCACTCTACCTGTCTACAAAAAGTTCTAATATTGCTCTCAGAATCCGAACCTGTTAGTTTTTCCAATGATAACGTTCTAACATAACTAAGGTTGAACACGGCTGCTTCCCTATCATCTCTCTTGGCACTGTCCATTAGTTTGGAATGAACCCCTGGATCAACTCTAAAGCTACCTGGGTGTGTGGTGTCGTTCCCTGATTGTGGTACAGAGTGGGCACTTTCTGCCGGTGGGTCAGCTGGGGTTGTGTCCTTACCTACACCGTACTCTAGATCAGTGTCTGGGTTCTTTGCATGCTAGAGTTCTCGTTTTAGTTCCTTAACCTGTCTCTGTAATATTTCTAGCTCTGAGCATTGTCTCTCGACGACCTGGAAAGTCCGTTCCAATCTCTCTTCTAATGTGTCTCCAACTATGGTACTTTCCTGTTCTACTGACTCATCCATTTTGACCTAAAAATGCTCCCTCTCAACCAAAGACAAATACGCACCACTTAACATAACTACTCTCCTGTACTACTACAACCTGAATTGATCAATGGTACAATACAACACCTTAACATGGCAACAAAAATTGTAACTCACATCAACTAGAGACCGAAAGTCCTATGATATTCCATAGGTGAACCACTTAACATCACCAGAGGTGAACCACTTGAGACACTTCTCAGACACAATGTGGACTCCCTTACTTCAACGCCCACAAGGTTAATCCACAACTTCTGTAATTATGAATACATATTAACACTGGATAAAACACCAACACAAAACACATCAATGACACACATGACTTCAGTACTGTATAAATTTTCAAAAATTCTTCTTATATTTCTGTACTCAGTCAATGTTATTCACATGCAAATAACACTCAAAAATCAGATAATCCATCATTAACATACTTGTCTATTTCTGCAACTTAAATCACAGCTTCAATTCCCTCGGATTTGATCAATGATTAAAAACCATCCCACCGCTATAGCCACCAATTTATACTGCCAGACTGGGGGTCACTAATGCTACGGGGGAAAACTTAACTCTAATCTTAATTTCTAAGGGTCGCTGCCACCACACCCCCTCTGGACAGCATGTAGCTCGTTAGGTAGCGTGCAGAGTGGGCTAGGCATTGGGTTAGGTTTTCCATTGACCAGATCGATAAGGGGAAAGAAGGGTGAAACCATAACATGTCATAATTAATTTATTCCTTATAAAGAATACTGGTAAAAAACATACAAATGAATTGGTTTTCCTCAGAAGAACAACGAAAATGTTGGTTACCCAGATGGGCACCAAACGTCTTACATTAATGGCGTGTCATCCACATACTTGTTGCATAACAATCTGTGACCACCTTACCTCGGTCATCCCTTCTTATACTTGCCCTTAACACATCAAACTGCTCCACCTGTATGGAATGTAGCACCGTCGGTTATCATACATAGTAGCACATCTCAACACACATGTTACACTCCACCCCTGCAGGTATGGGACTCCTTGTAACTTTTAGGTATACACAACAGGCACCTCGTTCGCACACCGCCCTCGGTGGGTAAAGAAGAGGGCTTCACCCAGAGACATACCAGTACTATTTCTATGCCTGGTATTATAGGTCGCTCCAAGTGACGACCGCAGAGTTTCTCACGGTCTCCTTATTTACTACTACTCATTTGGTGTGGTGTGCTGGAAATCCACAGGTTCACAGTGGATTGGCATAGCTGGGAGCAGTCACCACCTGTTGGGACGCTCATAGGGATAATGGCTGCCGCGCAGCAAGGCACTCCGACCAACTCCGACCGCATGGAACCTGAGATGACGGTTAGAACGAAAGGGACTGAGAAATAATGCCTGACGGGCGGTTATCACACCCCCTAACACATTACTATTACACTTATACATCAGGCAAAGCTTTAAACTGTAATAACTTCTATATAAGCCTTAATTATAGGGCGGGATATAGCCCGATAGGACACTGACCTGAGGTGACGGTAGAACGAAAGGGACTGAGTGCAGTGCCCCGCCGCTCGTCACCGCGTAGGCCTACAGTTTCCAATCATGCCTTATAAACACATATTTTAACCCTAAAGTACAAACTGAGGAAAGGTTCTGGTTTGCTAATTCGTGGGTAAATTCATTGGGTTATAATATCAACACGGCACACTCGAGGCGGGTACAGGACGCGCCTTAAAACAAAGGCCGAATGTTCATGGCGGGGGTGTATCAACTTCACTTAAAACTGTAATTAGGGATCCTCCTCTCACGCATTGCACTATTTGAACAGACATAAGATTCTCTGATCACTGTACCTGTCGTGGGTATATGTCACGTGAGGATACGAGGTGTATTAAGTTCATACCGACGCATATAAGATATTTCCTTTCAAGTATAGTTTCTGGGTCACTTCCAACACCTCACATAGTTCTGATACATTTATCCTTTCTCCAGACCATTGTTCTCATGTATTTTCATCTGATATCTGTGGAAGTTATGTTCGCTACACGTTCACAGACGTAAATAGTATGACCTTTAAACCCTGATGCACACTTAGTCCTACAGTACACTAGTCTGGCTCAACTAGACTTTAACATACATCTTATGGATACCCTGAGTTCTCCTTAATGCTATGAATACATACAATTAATATTATATAACTGTACCTGGGTACAATACAACACATGGTCTAGGAACATTGAGTAGGTGAGTTATCCTTTAACAAAGTTTCCCGTTTTTTGAGATTCTACAAGCGTGGTGGATTTGAATGTTATATAGCGTAATATGAATTACATAGGGTTTTGAGGAATGACAATGATGTGCGCAGTACAATGTGAGGGAGATGATGGTGGCCACTTTCTTGTACCAGAGGCAGGTGATGTGAGGGAGGTGGTGGTGGCCACTTTCTTGTACCAGAGGCAGGTGATGTGAGGGAGGTGGTGGTGGCTACTTTCTTGTACCAGAGGCAGGTGATGTGAGGGAGGTGGTGGTGGCTACTTTCTTGTACCAGAGATGTATATATAATTACAGTATCACTCCATCAATTATATTATCAATGATATAGTTGGCCAAGTGACCACAACATTGGTTGGCGCCACTCACCTTCCGCAATGAGAACGATGTAGTGAAGAATTTCCCGGGAGTCACGTAAACAAGGCCCTCGTTAGCCGGAACACTGGTATTATCAGTGTTAAGTGCCAGAGAGTTTCAGTGCCTCAACTGTGGCACTGCTGAGGAACATGATGGTGACTCCCCGGGCCGAAGACTAGATACAGAAAGATACAGATTTAATTAAGTTCCAGACTACAGCCTGTAAGACAATTCTTACCTGATTGAGTTTTAAATCCAAATAGTTGACGACCCAGACTTGACACTGATATCACAAAGTTTACTGTACATGCTGAGTGTTCCGGTATGGGTACAGCGTTACTAACTTGCCAGATGTGTCTGTATCCTAGCCTAATTCTGGCCACGACTACGTCACATTGTCTGGTTCTGTCCTTATGCTGGTCATACCGGTACCTCTCGTCACAAAATTTGACATATTTGCTAATACTACAACTGCCAGGTCATTTCTCAGTTCTTCTAGATCAGAGTTCACGATTCTGACTTGAATGTTTTTAAGTGCAGCATTGGACAGGCGAAGGTCACGGTTAACATTTACTTTCTTTCATGCCTCATTGGCCAGTCTATCAGTACGGTCATGATACCTAATTCCAACATGGGACAGAATCCACACAAATTCGATACGAGAGTTGTTCTCATTGGCAATTATCACATTTCTTTTAATGTCACATCCAACTTTTGACATAGAACCTGATTTCAAAGCACATTGAGAGTCACAGAATATCACCCTACCTCCATTTTCTTTAAGGTGGTCTGAGGCTAAGTAGATTTCAGTTAGTTCAGTTCGTGTTGTGCTGGCCCAGTTGTTTAGCCTTTGCTTGTTTGACACTATCATCTCTTTTTCTTTATATATTACAATTGCACAGCTTGTTCTACCTGTGTTTGTCTGCACAGAACCATAAGTAAAAGCATAACATTCACTTGATTTAATACTTTCTATGTGTCTGTTATAGTTTCTAGTGTGAGACATCTCATCACATCGGTGCTTAACATTTGCTTACTACCAACAGGAGTGTAATTAATAGGAACTGATTTATCCAGCCAAGGAGGAATTGCATTAATGGGTTCGTCTGGGGTGATTGGGACATTCAGTTTCAAGAGATCTGCAACACTTTTATGAAGCCACGCCCCAAAGAGAGTCTTTTGTGGAAGGTTAGCGGGATAGTCGGGATTACTTAGATAGAACATCAACTCAGTTTGAGCTGTAGTTTGGGGACCATTGTTCTTCAAAACTTTGACACAAAACATGGTATTAAGTAGAGCTATCCTCTCAGAAAGGGAGGGCAGTCCGAGCTCTTTCCTCATGTTTACAATTCTGGTTGATTTTGGCCAACCTAGAATGATATGCATGTCTTCATTTTGCACTACCCCAAGGCTGTTGAGTTGTTTAGGCGGAATAGTCACAAGATGGAGAGCATGATAGTCAACTACAGAACGAATGAAGTGAAGATAGAAAGTACGAGCATAGGTGATGGTAATTCCATAGCCCTTGCCGACAAGAATTCTGAGGGGTTTAATGCGCTGCATTAGTTTGGCACGAAGGTTACCGACAAAGTTTGCATCATTCACACAAATTCCAAGATATTTATAGGATTTACATAGTTCCAAGGGCATGCTGCTAATGTTAAAGTCAAGAGGCAGAGGGTGAGCTGGGCGAGGATTGAGGACCCTCGTCTTGTCAACAGATATGAGATCACATTCCACAGTCCTCCGAGCAAATACATCCAGCAAGGCCCAGAGCCCTAGCTTGGTCTGTGTCATAATGCAGATATCATCAGGATAGCATATTACAGTCTCGTTTAGCTGAACTGGAATGTCAGCAATAAGCTTGTGCATCAGTCTTTTAAAGAGCATAGTACTTAACACTCCTCCCTGAGGCGTGCCAAGCTCAAATGATCTCATTCTGGCACTTTTAACTCCCCTAACAGAACATCGGCATACCTGTTGGACAGATAACCCTTTATCCATGTCAGGAGGTTACCTTGGATGCCAAAATTAGCTAGTTGCTCGAGTATAATGTCTCTAATAGCTACATCAAAGGCTGATTTAAGGTCTATGAAGTCTGTTTGTGTCTTATCTTTTGAGTGAACAAGATAATCTGCAAATCATGTCTGTGTGCTACGCCCGGGCATGAACCCATACAGATTAGGGGCCAGTTTGTCTTTGACTTGAAACATGAGACGGTTGAGAACAACTCTTTCAAGGACTTTACACATTCAGGATGTGAGTGAAATTGGCCTGAAGTTTGGAGAGTTAGCTTTAGGGATTGGTACTATGTTTTCATGAGTCCATGTCTTAGGCAGAATACCCTGTGTGAGGCTCATTTGATACAGGTCAAACAGTGGATGGTTAGGGATCTCATTCAACAATCTCAGGGTGTTAAAGGTTATGCTATCCTCACCAGGGCAGGATGATTCACCTTTTATTAGTGCTGTTGTTAGTTCGTGGTGCGTTATAGGAAACTGGTCGGTAAGGTCTGGTGAGGAACAGGCTATTTCAATATTGAATCCCCTATTAATGCGTGTGGTTTTAAGATATTGCTGTATGTCAGGAGGCAGGGGAGTGATTCGTGACACACTAGACCATTGGTCTAATAGCATGTCAGCATATTCTGCAGGGCTGTGATGAAGTTGGACTGGGGTGGGTGACTTGGTAATGGCTCCAATTTTGTTCCACACTTCTGCTAGAGTGGTTGTTCTATTAATGCCCTGTAAGAATTATTCCCAATAGGTGTTTCTCACCTGACCTTTGAGTTCACGAAATTCTCTGTTAGCTTTGAGAAATGCCAGGAAGTTATCACTAGTTTTATTTTGCTTATAAGTGTTTGCAAGCTGTTCGACCTTCTCTCCTTCTTTGGTGAGGATGGGGTCATGTGTCCATAGAGGTGGTTTAGTGCTTCCCCCCTTCCTCCTTGACTTAACCCAGGTGGTATAATATGTGGTAATGACATTTACAACATCACAGCAAAATTCATCCACTGACCCAGGTGTATATCCAACATACCATCTGCCTTGAAGTGCAGTTTAAGATTATCTGGGATGTTAATTCTGAGCTTAGGATGGGGTTCGAGAGAGAGAGAGAGAGAGAGAGAGAGAGAGAGAGAGAGAGAGAGAGAGAGAGTATCAACACAATTTCCACACCGCCATCATTCTACACGCCTCACAGCCCATCATAACTATAACACTACACTATGGTATTATTACCTTCAT
>CAUDMG010000653.1:0-27500 GCA_958450375.1 Homarus gammarus | reverse complement strand
TTTATACTCAAATAGCAGTTACAATTGTATTGACGCTGTGTGTGGCCCTTTTACAGCCAATCTTGGCTACTAACTCAAAATAAAGAAGAAATTGCCATAAATAAAAAGGTCCAGCGCTCTCGTCAGGCTCGACCGCTGTCACCCAAACTGAAACAGACAACTGTCCCTTGACTCACCACGTAACCATAACGTATCTGATTGAGTTGTTAAGCAACAGGAACACTTTGGTAAAAGAAGAAATAATAACAACTTGTAGGAATCTCTCTGTCTGTCTGTTGGTCTGTGTCTGTGTGTTGGTCTCTGTCTGTGTGTGTCTCTGTCTGTCTTTGTATCTCAATCTCTGTCTGTACGTCTGTATTTCTCATTCTGTATGTCTTTCTCACTCTGCCTGTGTGTTTGCCTCTTTCTGTCTGTCTGTCTCTGTCTGTTTCTGTCTCAATCTCTATCTGTATTGTCTTTGTCTGCCAGACAGACAGACAGACAGAGATTGAGACACAAAGACAGATAGACTGAGAGACACACAGGCAGACACACACACACAGATAGAGACCAACAGACAGACGGACAGAGATAGTCAGACAGACAGACAGAATGCGAAAGGTAGACAGTCAGAGGCAGACATACAGATAGACAGACAGAGACCTACATTGTGAGAAAGATATGACAGGCAGAGAAAGACACAGAGACACACAGTCAGACAGAGACAGACAAAGTGAGAAAGACAGACAGAGTGAAGAATACAGACAGAGTGAGAAAGACAAACAGAGCGAGAAAGAATGACAGAGAGACAGACAGGGTGAGAAAGGCATACATACAGACAGACATATAGTCAAAGTGATAAAGATAGAACAGACATACAGACAGATAGTCAGACCAAATGACAGACGGACAAAGACAGTTAGACAAACAGATATAGACAAAATGAGACTGTCAGACAGACAGATAACGAATGAGAGAAAGACATAGACATACCGAGACAGAAATAGACAGACAGAGACAGACACTCAGACAGACATACAGAGACTGACAGACAGACATACAGAGACTGACAGATAGACAAACAGAGACAGAGAGAGACAGACACAGAGAAACAAAGAAAGATAAACAGAGACACACACAGACAGAAAACAGACAGACAGACAGAAAGAGAGGGACAGACAGACACAGAGAGACGGAGACAGAGACGAACACAGACGAAAGAGAGACAGGCAGAGGCAGTCAGACAGACGGGCAGAAACACTCTGTCTGTCTGTCTGTCGGTTTCTGTGTGTTTGTCTTTCTTGCAATATCGGTCTCTGTCTCTCTAGCTGTCTCTGCCCGATTGCCTTTCTCACTCTGATTGCCTGTCTGTCCGTCTGCCTATCACTGTCTGTCTGTCTATCTCTGTGTATCTGTCGCTCTATGCCTGTCTGTGTTTTCTCTTGTATGAATGTCTCTGTGTCTGTCTGACTATCTCTGTCCGTCTGTCTGTTGGCCTCTGTCTGTCTGTGTGTATCTCTCGGTCTGTCTGTCTCTCTCATAATTCAGATGAAAATTATGCCAACACAAAAATATATTTTACATACATAACAATAATATGTTTATACGTGAATCTGTATTACATAAAATAGATGATGTAAGAAATACAAAGGCGCTGATCTTCCAACTGAAAGGCGCAATAAAAGCAGCTTTCCTTATGCACGAGACACAACAAACAAATAATGTAATATATAGTCAAAGCAGATGCGAGTTGGAATTGAGGCGGAACAACCAGAAAAATGTTCCAAGTATTTCTTCTTTTACCAAAGTGTTCCTGTTCCTTTTTATTTACATTATCATTTGTACGACGATTGCTTCCTTATCTTGAGTTAGTGTATATACAACTTATTTATCAACTTATGTCTTTGTAATATATCAGCGGCAACACACACACACACACTGCAGCGCTTAAATCTAAATTTGTCTTATTTAAAACCATTTATACACCTCGATCATATCGTCTCTCCAGGGAGTACAAATTTATGTGCTTTAATCTGTCTCTGTCTTCAAGGTTCGTAATACCCTGGATTATTAGTCTTGTCATTTTCCTGTGAATGAATTCTAGGGATTCTGTATCCATTCTGTAGTAGGGTGACCAGGACTGAACTGCTTATTCCAAGTGAGGTACTTTGTTACCCCTCTTTCCTACTTATCATTACTCCTAAATCTTTCACACGCACACACAACAGTTGTAACTTGTAAACAACAACTCTAGCTCTGCTATTTGAGTATAAATTCAAACATATCCTGAGAAAAACTACATAAACATATGAATTATTAAAGAAAAAAGAAAAAACACCAAATGTAACATAAATAGGCCTTCGAAAAGGCCGATAGTAGACCCCCTGGCGGTGGCATGACGAACTACGTACCACCGTCTAGCGCCGCCGGGACCAGGTCGAGGCTGGGCCCAGCCAGTTGCTCATCCTGGGAGGTGGAGAATGATGCCATCCACCAATTGCCAGCGGAAGGAATCAGGACCCACTGACTGGGAAGGGCGGGGAATCCCCCCATCCCATCCTGGGAGGTGGAGAATGATGCCATCCACCAATTGCCAGCGGAAGGAATCAGGACCCACTGACTGGGAAGGGCGGGGAATCCCCCCACCCCATCCTGGGAGGTGGAGAATGATGCCATCCACCAATTGCCAGCGGAAGGAATCAGGACCCACCGACTGGGAAGGGCGGGGAATCCCCCCCACCCCCATCCACACCCATCCTGGGAGGTGGAGAATGGTACCATCCCGTAGTTGGCAACGGAAGGCATCAGGACCCACCGACTGGGAAGGGCGTGGAATCCCCCCACCCCCATGCTGGGAGGTGGAGAATGATACCATCCGGTAGTTGGCAACGGAAGGCATCAGGACCCACCGACTGGGAAGGGCGGGGAATCCCCCCACCCCCATCCTGGGAGGTGGAGAATGATACCATCCTTCAGGCGCCGACGGAAGGTATCAGGACCCACCGACTGGGAAGGGCGTGGAATCCCCCCACCCCCATCCTGGGAGGTGGAGAATGATACCGGTAGTTAGTTTTTATTGTCGGTCTTTATAATGTAGTCTGGTCGCTTGATGAACGGCGTTTATATTAATGTTGTTTTTTAATGATGTTTTTCCCCATCTTGACATTAAGTCAAGTCAGTAACATGAGAAGAAATTTACTTTTTTTTCCATTACGCGTGTGTACGTGTGTTTGTACGTGTGTGTGTGTGTGCGCGCGTGTGTGTTTATTAATGTGCAATTGGTTTGAAATCGTTCGGGTGTGATTATGGTTAATATTAAGAGAAAAATTAGTATATGTCTATACGTAGAGTCACATTCAAGTCTGAGTTGGCAAGACTGGGTTTTTTGCGGAGCCTCCGGTGGGTGAGAGGACTTGTGGGATATGGTTTATTCGTGTTCACACTCAGGATGGGATGGAGAAAGGAAACTCACAATGTGCTCTCTGTATACATGTTGTATTGGTTCATTTTTAGTCCATTTAACACGCGGACTTTGAACATACAATCAACGACCTCACCAGCTCGATGAACAGGCTTTGTGTGAAATATAACAGAGTCTAGAACTGCTTTTAGTGTCCTTGTGGCCTAGCCGGTAAGCGTTCCCTAGTCACACCCAGTAGGTCGAGGGTTCGATTCCTTGCTGGTGAGGTCGTTGATTGTATGTTGTATTGGATGTACAATGCAGCTTGGTGCTGGGAAGTGGCAGCGTGGTTACAAGCGGAGATGTTGCTGGCTGGTCGAAAGAGAGTGGTCACCGTTGTTGTTGTTGAGATTGTCGGACCGTAGTCCGACACGGGCCTTTGCCTATAGGCGGCCCGTTTGGTGAGTGGTCACCACGAGGTCAGGTCTTAAATAGCGGAGGTAGGCGTGGCTTAGTAGTTGACCTACGTTATGTAAGGCGGCGCTGGTTGACCTAGACCACGAGGCATACACTAGGGAATTCGCGGGATCGCCTACTCAGCGACAAACAGCGTTTGTAGGGGAGAAATCCACTACAGACTCACAGATCCAAGCATGTTATAAAAACGCAGTAAAATCCAGCGTGATTTTTCCTTTATATATATATATATATATATATACATATATATATATATATATATATATATATATATATATATATATATATATGCTGATAACCACCAGGAAAAAAGAAAACACGAAGTTCCCAAGCGCTTTCGTGTAATTCACATCTTCAGGGGTGAGTACAGACTAGATAGAGTAATGCAGAACAAGATGAATATATACAGAGGAGGGTGAGACCAGGTCCACAATGGTCAGGTAGTGACCCTACTAATCTTTAAATGGCACACAACGGTTGGTGGTTGGGTCAGATGGGACAGTGACCCGCCCTCTCACCTGATCACAAATCTTCTTAATTACAAAGTTGTCCAGCTTGTACAAGCCGTTACTCAAATTCATGTTGAATGCTTCGGTATGTTTAATAAGACTAGATTCTATGATGTTCCTACTATCAATTGAATTACATGGTAATATTGAGGAGGCATTATCCCAGTCAATGCAATGCTTGTTATCCCTCAAATGAACAAACAGAGCATTGGATTCCTGGCCTGTCCTGACACTGTATTTGTGTTGTTTAATTCTAGTTACAAGATCTTTACCTGTCTGGCCTAAGTAAAACATATTACATTCCTTGCAAGGAACTTTATAAATGCAACCAATTGTGTTGTTGGGGGAGTTCTTGATTAACATTTGTTTAACAGTGCATGAGTTTTTAAATGCCACATTGACGTTCCAAGATTTTAGCTGTGCCGGAATGTGTGAGAAATTTTTGTGACAGTCTAGGAATGGCAATTTACAGTCTTGCTCTAATTCCACAGCTGGTCAGCTTTGATGTAACGTCACTTTTTACAAAGGTCCCAGTTGATGATTTACTAGAGTTCCTCATAGATTCCCTGGATAACATTTCACTGCCCGTCTCGAAAGATGACTTCATCGAACTCATCAAACTATGTATTAAGGATTGCAAATTCGAATTCAATGGGGAATATTATGCTCAAAAATTTGGTATGGCAATGGGTAATCCACTCTCACCTGTATTAAGCAACCTATATATGGAATTCTTTGAAAAGAAACTATTAAGTAATATTTTACCACCCTCAGCAGTCTGGTTTAGATATGTTGATGATGTATTATGTCTCTGGCCATGTAATGAGGACCTAAAAGTTTTCCTACCACAACTTAACAACTTAGCCCCCTCGATCAAATTCACTGTGGAATTAGAGCAAGACTGTAAATTGCCATTCCTAGACTGTCTGATACACAGAATGGGTAACACTTTCAAGTTCAGTATTTATAGAAAACCAACCAATGTGTGTTCATACATTCATTATTATTCTGCCCACCATAATAAAGTCAAACAGTCAGTATTTACAACAATGTTTTTACGTGCCTTGAGAATTTGCAGTCCGGAATTCATCGATGAGGAATACAAATATATATATAATATTGGCTCAAACCTTAAATACCCTAGATCTTTCATAGACAAATGCTTAAACATTACTAAGAAAACTTTTTATAGAACTGATCCCAAGCCCACCCATGACCATAAGAATATCTTAATATTACCATTTCACAAAAATTTCTCACACATTCCGGCACAGCTAAAATCTTGGAACGTCAATGTGGCATTTAAAAACTCATGCACTGTTAAACAAATGTTAATCAAGAACTCCCCCAACAACACAATTGGTTGCATTTATAAAGTTCCTTGCAAGGAATGTAATATGTTTTACTTAGGCCAGACAGGTAAAGATCTTGTAACTAGAATTAAACAACACAAATACAGTGTCAGGACAGGCCAGGAATCCAATGCTCTGTTTGTTCATTTGAGGGATAACAAGCATTGCATTGACTGGGATAATGCCTCCTCAATATTACCATGTAATTCAATTGATAGTAGGAACATCATAGAATCTAGTCTTATTAAACATACCGAAGCATTCAACATGAATTTGAGTAACGGCTTGTACAAGCTGGACAACTTTGTAATTAAGAAGATTTGTGATCAGGTGAGAGGGCGGGTCACTGTCCCATCTGACCCAACCACCAACCGTTGTGTGCCATTTAAAGATTAGTAGGGTCATTACCTGACCATTGTGGACCTGGTCTCACCCTCCTCTGTATATATTCATCTTGTTCTGCATTACTCTATCTAGTCTGTACTCACCCCTGAAGATGTGAATTACACGAAAGCGCTTGGGAACTTCGTGTTTTCTTCTTTCCTGGTGGTTATCAGCATATACCTAGATCACGCGCACCTACAGTGATTTACTTGCATATATATATATATATATATATATATATATATATATATATATATATATATATATATATATATCAGGGTTGGAAAAAATCATGATTTTTTAATAAAAAAACCGATTTATTTGATTTAAATCGGATTTTTTTTTATATAAATCGATATTTTTATTTTTTACTAATTGCATTAAAATAGTATTTTTAAACCATAAAAGCAGTATTTTTAAGCCAAAGCTTTTTATTCATGATAATAAACAGAAAATTGGCATTAAGATATTTATGCAGTAGATGGACCAATGGAATTTAACACAATAATATTCTTTTTGTAAAATAAAATAAAACTCGTAACAAAATAATAATAATAATAATAATAATAATGATAATAATTAATGGTTCATTGAAAAAGTTCTGCAGCCCGAAGGCTGAAAATATACATTGGACATAAATGACTCATTACATACATCGGTGGTTGTCATGGGTTGCGTTAGGCTTACCCACGCAACCAACTCCAAAGTTTGTTTTACCAGAGATAAGACGCCCGGCGAGGCATAACTGGGACATGTATTTTTCAATTAGTGTATGTCAGCCAGCCTTTGGGGGGGGGGGGGGGGGGCAGTGAAACAATGTTGTACTGTTCATCGCTTCACACCCAAGAACCTCATTTTTAAGGAGTATCCCCTGAGCCATGGGTTAGTTAAGAGGTCGTCTCCATCCTCTCACTCCTGAAGGGGGTCGGGACACCACACCACACAGAGTCCTCCACCGCACTCCGTCCTGTGAACCGTCGTCGACACGAGACTAAGCGTGTTAACCTAGGTTGTTATCCCCGTGGAAATATCACGTGTGGATGCCTAGTTGCGACAAGAGCAATCCAGGCTGGCCTATCAAACCTACAGTAAATGGTTAATTAATTCACGCTTACAGAGTTCTCCTGCACGACACCCGTCTACCGTGACCGTGATCGACACGAGACTAAGTGTGTTAACCTAGGTTTGTTATCCCAGTGGAAATATCACTTGTGGATGCCTGGTTGCGACAAAAGCAATCCAGGCTGGTCTATTGCACCTAATGGTTAATTCAAGTCACGCTTACCAGTTCTACTTGCCGCGACAACCGTCCACAGTGACTGTCAGTGACGCGAGACTGTGTGTGGTAACCCAAGAGTACCTTTTTGTTGTTATGGCCGTGGGAAGAAGTTCTTGTGATGAAGCCTGGTTGCAACAAAAGCAACCCAGGCTGGCAGTAAATGTATCACTTGAAGAATTAAGGCTCTGTTAAGTCACACCCATTGTAGAGTAACCACATGCGTCCCCAAGTTGAAAATTCCCTGTTTTAGAAGATTAATTTTATTACAGCGTGAACGTGAGTAAATCATATATCCATGCCAATTGTAAATCATTGTATGGAACCTTGACAAATAAATGTAAGTGCAATTATCTGCCCGTATCTGTGATCCTATCTTATTATTACTAAAGGTAATGACTGATTGGTTATGACATAGTATAACCAATAACGTAGATGGATGTTGAAAATTAAATGAATTCATTAAATCATCATTTATCAAGTATAAATCATGGAATGTCGAGTGGTGGAGTGAACTTCTACGTAGATACGCCATAATCTCCTGTAAGTAATCAGTGTGAAGGTATCGGACTCTACGGTAAGAAATAAGAAATACGACATATTATTATCTTTATATAATATAATCCACTCCTACTACCACCGACCCACCCCAAAACCATGACAGTGGTTTAACAAAAGCCTTCATTAGAGATAGGTAAAGGAATATACAGTGAACATTCAGATTAATGTAGGTGTTGAACAGCAAACACGTAGTGTAGTAACTCTCTCCCAGATGGTGTTAGGAGGGACCTATGTGGTGTAGTAGTTCCCTCAGATGGTGTTATGAGGGGCCTGATGTGGTGTAGTAATTCCCTCACAGATGGTGTTATGAGGGACCTGATGTGGTGTAGTAATTCCCTCACAGATGGTGTTATGAGGGGCCTCACGTGGTGTAGTAATTCCCTCATAGATGGTGTTACGAGGGGCCTCACGTGGTGTAGTAACTCCCTCACAGATGGTGTTATGAGGGACCTGACGTGGTGTAGTAATTCCCTCACAGATGGTGTTATGAGGGGCCTGACGTGGTGTAGTAATTCCCTCACAGATGGTGTTATGAGGGGCCTGACGTGGTGTAGTATTTCCCTCACAGATGGTGTTATGAGGGGCATCACGTGGTGTAGTAATTCCCTCACAGATGGTGTTATGAGGGACCTCACGTGGTGTTGTAATTCCCTCACAGATGGTGTTATGAGGGACTTGAAGTGGTGTAGTAACTCCCTCACAGATGGTGTTATGAGGGGCATCACGTGGTGTAGTAATTCCCTCACAGATGGTGTTATGAGGGACTTGACGTGGTGTAGTAATTCCCTCACAGATGGTGTTATATGAGTGAGGTATGGCCCCAGGCCTTCCTATCGTAGACGGATTAACATATCGCTGGTTGTTGGGTCTCACCGGCCGTTATCACTGGGTACCTGGGACCTCACTGTGTGAAGGTTAACTTGAGTACGACTGTTACTATTGAGTTGTTCTCACTGACTTAAGCACTGTTCACCAATGTTCACCTCTGTTTAACACTGGTTCCATTCCTTTCCTAAATGAAATTGTAACTTCTGGCGAAAACTTGTTGATATTCCGGTGGGGAGAAGTGGTTCAGGGGAGGGGGTTGGTATGGGCCAACTTAACAGTTGACCTGGCTGCTCCTAGAGGAGCGCCAGGTTCGTCTTGACCCTTCGGTGGTCAAGGATGTAGTCTTACATTTGAGTGCACAAAGCCAAACGTAATAATGAAATTTAACATAAATGCTCTTATAGGATTACAGTGTTTCAAAAATTAATAACTTAACTTCTTCAAGTCAACAGAATAATATTCTCATTTTGTAAAAAAAAATAATACTGGTAACAAGTTTATTTTCTTACATTTTTAGGATTATAGTGTATTAAGAATTACCGATAATAACTTCAAGTCAACACAATATTCTCATTCTGTAAACAACAAAAATAGTTCAAAACATTTAAATTAGCTTAGTTGAACATTGAAATGCTTATGTACTGTGACAAGCTTAGCTGCCTTTTCCTGTCCTAGGCGATTTCTTACCTTTGAGTGTACAAATCCATATGTGGAAAAAATTCTCTCAACCCCTGCTGATGATGCAACAGCTGTAAATAATTGCCTAGGAACATCCATTACATTTTCTGTCATATCATTGGCAAAATACTGCCTCCAAGCAAGGGGTGAGAGAGATTTTACAACATCTTCACCAAAATAGACCTCTTTGAATGGTGCACTTCTTCCATGGAAGGACATTAATGTTGAAAGGAAATGTGGAAGAGACTCGCACACATACTGTTCTGCAATGTCTCGCTGCTCAGGAGTCAGATGTCTGCCCTGATACCTTGGATCAATCACATTAGCTAGAAAATGGGCAGGTGTCAATGCTACTTTAATTCTTTTTTCAAAATTATCCATTTCCTTCTTATCTGTTAAATACTCCTTAATATCAGTTTTCAGTTTTACCCAGATTTCTACATCATCACTTAATAGGGTATTGTAGGGTTTCGTGATATAATGTTGTCTAGCACTCAGGATGGATGGAAACTCTAAGGTGGTGGTTTTCTTATATAATATAAGTTATATGGTAGACAGTCTGGTGCTGGAGATGCCGTGTGGTGAGGAGCTGCTGAGTAGACACGTTCGGTGAGTAGCGTGTTGAAGGAGGTAGATGTGCAGGAGCTTCGTCAGAGAAGATGTTGCCTGTTGCTGGCCTCCAGGTTGAATGAGAACGGGACAGCGAGGACCTTGCTTGGAGGAGGTGTTGCCTGTTCAGGAACCGAGAGCAGAATAAGAGAGCTGGTTGGTGAGGACGCTCAGAGAAGGACAGCCATGCTCGCCGGCGGGAGCGAGGACCGCCAGGCAGGCGGAGGAGAAGCGAGGGCCGCCAGGCAGCGGCGGAGGAGGAGGTGTTGCCTGTTCAAGAAGAGAGGCCAGAATGAATCTCAATGGAGAGACAGAGCTTATATACACAGCCGCCGGAAGTAGACCGTGGGAAGTCGCCGGTCTTTTGACTCCATTGCTAGGGAACGGTAGCAGCTGGTGGCTGGTTGCTAGGATACTGTGGCATCTGGTGACGCCCCCCCCCCCCCCTGGGCCGCTCGTTTGGTTGTTAGGGAAGACGTAGCAGGTGGAATGCGGCTACGCAGTTGTAGGGGAGACGTCCACTACAATACTCCCCCTTCCCTCCAGGTGGTGTAGGAAACTTGTTGTCTGTAGAGTTGCTGAGCACATGTGAGGCAGAACGGGCGGTGCATGCCTCATGTGAGACAACGGCGATGGCGTGGATGAGCCGGTCGCTGGATACAACTGTCTAGATACACACTATCTGTGGGAGGAGAGAGGGAGAAAAAGGGTGTGGAGGCGATGAATGTTGTGCTTCCCTCATGACAGGCACAGAGTCGTCAGATGCGCCTGCTGGGGTGTGTGGGCCTGGGTCAGGAGCAGGGGCTGCGTCAGCACAAGCGGATTAGGGCTCGTGACAGCAGCTGGGTCCACGACAGCAGCAGGGTGCAGGACATTAGCAGGGAGTACCTGAGGGAGAAAAGAGGGGTGTGTGGGTCCGCACTCAGGAACAGAGGCCGCGTCAGGGGCGGCAGGGGTTACTGCTGGGCCGGGGTCGGCGTCTGAGGCAGGACGGGCGTGCTGGGGTCGGCAGGAAGTGGTGCTTGGGGCATTGTACCTCCTGCTCTTCTATACAAAGATCCTGGGATGTGATGATTTCTAAAGTACTTAATGGTTTCAGTAATGTGCTCCTTAATGTTCTTGATTTGCAGGTCTTGTGAAAGCAAATTTTACAGGTGTGCAGAGCAACCATCTGTTATAATGGATTTATCTTGTCCGAATTCACTTCTCATTTTTGCCATATTAGCAGCATTATCTGTTACACAGCTTCTTACTGTACATCCAGATTTGTCTTCACACTTTTTTGTAGCACATTCAGCTAATTTCAACAGATATTCAGCTGTGTGTCTTGATTCTGTGTCTATAGAGTCAACAAGATAAATACGGTTGTCCGCTGTTAAAGTTAAACATACTATAGGCTCATTATGGACATTACTCCCTCCATCCATGGCCATGCAAACTTTTTTCCCATGTAGAATAAAAAGAGAAAACAGTTATTAGTAAAAAAATCATTTTCATTTAAATCATGATTTTTTTACTCTGATTTAAGTTGATTTAAATCATGTGATTTAAATCATTTGATTTAAATCATAACAACCCTGATATATATATATATATATATATATATATATAATATATATATATATATATATATATATATATATATATATATATATCTCATGTAAATCCACAATGAAAACGTGGATAAGATAAATCTTGATAAAATCACACGGGAGAATGGAAACAACGGAGTACCTTAGCTTTCGTCTTTATTCCCGTGTGATTTTATCAAGATTTATCTTATCCACGTTTTCATTGTGGATTTACATGATATATATATATATATATATATATATATATATATATGTAATATTCAGAAATGTCTGTGTAATTTCAAACGCAGCACCATTGGCGATACTGAGCTTTCAAGGTCGTCTGAGGGAAGAGAGTGCTCCCCGCACATAGTGAGAGGTTGTGGAACTAGGCCTATATGATATTAAATGTAATTTGCCGAATTAATAATGATGAGATTCATGAAGTTAAGGGACTATTATTGAATTTGAAATTATTATAGATCGTTTATCAGTCTGAATAATGTTACGGGTGTCCCAAGGAGTTATTAGTTAGGCGGAAAATATGTCACGTAGGCCTAAGCTAATGTCTTGAGAGGACACGAGGCGGGCTCTCTCTCAGTCACGGGGAAGCATTCAGACAAACAAGACGTCCCTGCGCGTCCGTCACAGAAATAGTCACGTGGTCTAGTCACCTGTGTTGCACTATTGCAGTATAACAAGTAAGTCTCATTCGATCTCAGACAGGGTTTAGATAGGGCAGTGGTAAAGTTAACAAGAGCTAACAGTGAGTTCATTTCAGGGTTTTCGTCAGAACCCACATGACCGCGAGTTTGACTGCGAGAAATTGACTGCCGGTTGAGACTGCCGTGATGATTGAGGATTGGCGCCGTTGGAACGATCAGTGTAGGCTTGTCACTGGTTAGCAGGGTAGCAAAGGATCTCTTGAGTGGACGAGTGCTCCCGACAACTAAAACGACATGGGACCAGCATCAGCATTGGGTGATCAGTTCTTACCACGTGGGTGCATAATACCACGTGCCCTCGGTCAGCTAGAAGTATTACCTACTGGCCATAGTCACCTGTGCATGCGTTCTCTCTTCCCGCCCATGGACGCACTGAGAGTACACTGAGGCAATCTGAGTAAATTAATGGTCACACACTGAGACCAGGAGTCTAGGGGATACCTAGAGGAACATTTAATCTCCCTTATTACGAGTGTATGTTGAGTTGGGTGGAGCATGGTTCACGAGTATTGGTGGACCCAGTAACATATCAATAATAGTGACAATATATTTGTGTGTAGTTAATACCATTTTTCAGTTACTGATATTATCTTGACGTGTGTAGTTTAAGGGAATGAAAGTAGATATAAGGGAGGCTCTGAGTCCCATGTTGATAAGAAAATGGTGAAAATCCTGGCTGTTTAAGGTGTCTAGTAACAGATAAACAGGTTAAAGTTTTATGTATCTCAGTGGCAGGAGCTCCATATCATTCAGTTATAGATCCAAACATTAAACTACTCTCATGGTGAAGGTCTACAGCTTCAGAATTTATGAAGAACTGAGAATATTATTAAAAAGTCATTATCAAGATTATTAAGTGTGTTTCTATAACCAAAATTTAGAATAAGCTTTTTTTAACGTAAGGAAGGGAATATATCCTTTTTCATGCCTAAGCGATTATGGTCTTATGCTGTTCCTAATTTAAATTCTACTCCTCATACACTGGCGGTAATATAACTATTCTCCTGGATATTCTAGACAGTATGGGCTGCAACCTCTGCGTTTATGATGAGGAAGCATCTCTCAACAAAATCGACCACGGTAACTTTAGGAAAAGAACAGTGGCGTAATGAAACCTAATTACAGATATAACTTTCCAAACTTCCCAACACTTTCATCATGTTCAATGTCTACAGAACTCCCTGGCCTCTCGCGTTTTTACATTCTCCTACAGCGTTTACTGTCAAATCTAGAATCGTTACATGGAGTGGAGACCGAAGATTCCACGTTGGTTTCTGGGCCCCCTGGAGGGCAGAGTCAGAACTTATAATATATGTCAAAACGTAAGACCACTTTTCGGAGCCACATGAAAGCATGGCATCTGGGATTTTAACACATGCAATAGATATAGCTCATCATTTTGACTAACTTTAATTCTATTTACTTCTGTCAAGTGAATAATAATGAACCTAAGAGAACCTGACCGAACCAACAAAAGAAACCCACTTAACCTAACCTAACTTTCTAGATGGGGGCTTAACCCTCTGGTGTAATTTTACGATTTTTGCGGACGAGAGAATACGCTCGGATAGAGTGGGTCGGTTGTAAAAAAAAGGGAGCAGGTGACATGTGCTCCCGAATATGATAACAAGAATGAGAAGATGGTTGTACATAACTAAAATAATACCTAATTGGTCGAGAACTACAATTGTTGGCAAGAGTGTATTTTGTCTACACGTCTCCTGAGCTTCGACAATAGCGGAACAAGTCACTGAACAGTCGGCTTTTAGCAGGAAACAATCAACCAGTGCTAATTATAAATTCAACGCTGAGTGGTTCGATAGAAAGGGAAATGACGTAGGGAGGAAAACAGTTACCAATTCGTACGTCGGATAATTCGATTTATAAACTATAATAGAAACACACACGGTATAAACTATATTATGGTATTAAACAAATCATAACGGTGGCGACCCTAAACTAACACGTTAACAAGCCGAGTGCAGGTAAAGTTAAGTTTTGGAGAAAATAAAAGAAATAACATGAAATTGGTCATCGAACCCAGCGATAATTACCAGATGTAAACTGGTAACCTACCCATCATGCATGTATGAATAAAGTTGGCATTATCAATTCATAGAAAGACAAAAAATATAAACAAATCTAAAAGAAAATTGTACTCACAGAGACTGTATTCAAATAAGAACTTTACCTGCTGGAAGGAGAGTTATGTTGGCACGGAACACTGGAGATGGTCGTCTTCGTCCTCTACTTGAATCGTCACCGCCCACACATGCAGAACTTCAGGGTCGTGTAGTACTAAATATTTTTCAGGATAGCTCATTATCCTTTTCTTACAAGTTCAAATCAATGTACATTTATGTCCTTTTCATATTTATTGGTTAAAAATGTCAGAGGATTTTTTCTTCTTTATCACTTTGTAAGTGTCACCTTACAATCGACAGAGGTTCTTGTTGTTCATTATCTAATTTAACAACAAAACTAAGGCAAAACACAGAATCACGCGAAAACATAAAATTTAACAGTTATTCGTCAGTCTGGGTAGCAGCATCAGTGGTGACAGGGTTACTAAACCTGCCCAGGGAGAGCTTCCGTAACCGTAGGCGAGTGGGAGGCGGTCGTTGGCGTCTCCAGCCCACGTGAAGTGTGTTGGTGGCCACAGTACGTTTCTTTCCAACGGATGAAAAGATGATAACTACGTCATCTTCCCTCTGTGGTAATGTCGTGGGCCATCTTGCTCGTAGTCCCTCGAGGAACCAAATACGGGTGACAGAAGTTTCATGGAAGGAAGCACTAGCTGGGGAGACGTCGTACAAGTTGGTGACATGGGGTGATAGTTCATGATGGGTAGTGTCTTGGAGACAAACTGTCCAGGGAGGCGGATAAGTGTGCGTCGTCAAGGCTGGCGTCCAGAGGGTGAGGAGTGAGGTCATCCACAAAGAACATCTCTTCCGGCAGAGTGTCCCATGTGGGCACCACTGGTCTGTCCACAGGTGGACTGTGTCTCCAAGTGTGTGTCTCAGTTTGCGTTGCTGCCGAGGCGGTACGAAGTCGTCGACTCCAAGGCACTGGGAAGCTACGACTCTCCACAAGGAATCTTGCAATGGCTACTGTCAGTGTTTGAGTTGCACGCTCCACCGTCAGTCACAGGCCTCAAAGTTCTAAGGTCTGGAAACCAAGGGAAGTAACTTTGGCTGGTGTCAAAGTTGGGTCCCTGGGGTCTTGAAACCAAACCCCATGGCCATTTGCATAAACTCCCTCGAGTGATGCTCTATCACATTTTGTCGTTCCTTTTCCCTCACAGCTGCTCCGCCCTGGTGCCACGGTGTGACTCCTTCCTCACTTTGCCGTGGAAACGTCATAGGTTGACTTATTTGATCACATTCGGGCAGTGCCGAGTTAACTATAGAGGAAACCAGCTCGGCGATGTCGGCGTCAGAATTGGATTCAGTCATTACCGTGGCAGCAGAGAAGCGTGGTGCTCCGGTCAGTGGTCACGCAGGCAAGACAACGGAACGACAGTGGGTTTTAGATTTGAGCGAAACGGCTCCGAAGCAGAGAAGAAGACAGTGTCGGCAGTGTCGGGTCAATTATTCGAAACCTCTTTAAATCTCGTGACGTTAATGAAACTGTTTTGGTTATGGTATAAGCTCTATCATTCTTTTGACCTTTTCAGTTAGAGGTTGCAGATTTTAAAATATTATACTTTATTCATGTTACAGTAATAATTTGTTCATGATCGTTTTACAGTATGCATAATAACATGACCAAGAGGTTTTATAAATTTCGGATACTCAGTGCCGTGGAGCCAAATCGATCGATACCGCACTGCTCAACTGTTCATAGACGAATGACGTAATGTGTGTTTGAAACCTTCTTATTGTCCTTAACTGCAAAAACTAAATCATATCTCTTGATTTTTTTAAACAATCATTATTTATGATCTAAAAAGGAAGTAGGCTATAAATTTTGTTAACTGTTTTCAATTAATTAATGCTATTAATGATCCTGATTCTTGAAGAAGTCCTTTAAAACAAAACTTGGAACTTTAAACAAACATTAGTGATCTGCAACAGTATCACTTAAAATCTTTCCGGGTTACAAAATTAGGAAAAGTCCATAATTTATAACTACAATTATTATTTTAGGCGTATATTAGCTTCATTTTATCTTTAATTATTTTTAGATCTTCACTAGTAAAGGAATATTGAGTTTGAATATTAACTATATATATAAAGCAGACCACGCCAACCAGCCAACTAAACGTAACCAAACTTTCTCGTATAATCCAACGATACAGGGACTCTTGGGCAAGGTAGAGTTAGTTATTATGGTAAACGGTGTTCAAAGTATGTTTTTTTTTTTTTTGCTTTCTCTCTAACTGGATTTCCATCTTAATGTTAGAACAAACACACGGCAGTGGAGATAAATTTAAGCTTAAAGTGTCAATCCAGGAGTAGCATGGTAGTGTTTTTGACCTGTAGATAAACACTTTTGCTAATTTGATTGAAAACTAAAGAAAACCCGTATTTGGCCAGCGAAATTGGTCATTATTGTCTTTAAGTTTCGTCTGGTCAACAAATAACAAACAGCGCAACTAACCATCTTTCTCTGTTCAGATGCGCAAACGAACAAAAATATAAGAACACACAAACACACTTAAAAATATCCAGACACGTTCATAGCGTCACACAAACTAAATACCAGCAAACAATGTTTTACTTTCATATAATGTACTTCATGTAACACACAACTTGGCCGTCGGGGTTCTCTTTGGTCAATAATTTTCGTGTTCATCCTTGAATGTTTTCCTTCAACTCGTGGTTTCAGCCTTCTGTGTACAGAAGCAAGTAACTACACGTCTACGCACAATACTTCCTAATACGGCAGAATCGACCGTGACGCCGTCCATGTTTGTCTTCGCCTGCTCTGTATTGAGTCTGCCCTTCCCCTTCGTACTCAGAAACTTTGTTTTTAATTTACTAGGTGCTTGTCATTAACCAGGACTAACAGTGTTCTCTGATTAATAACTTAGTGGGTATAATGGCCTGGTATGCTAAACACTGAGGTGTGGTTTTTGCTCACCAGCGCTTCCCTCATATCAGTTATAATCCGGGAAAGACATGCAGCATACGTCGTTTTATTGGGTGAGTAATGTTAGACAAAGTATGCAGGAATATATCTATTTCCTGTACACTTGTACAGAATTAATAAGATGGATTTTTATAGCACAATGAGTTCAAGTTTAGTGAACCAACATGTTTATAACAAGAACATTAATTTTGTTTTCTAAACATACATTCCTACCTCATTTTCAGGCGCGCTAGTTTGTGTCCATAGGTCTATGCCCCCGTATGAAAACAGGAGAAATAGCAGAGAATATTATCAATAATGTAGAGGTTATATAAAAGAAATACTTTATATGATCAAAAATATAATCCAAATCCACAAATATTACCAAGAAGGAAAGTTCTTGTGTCTGGTGCTCAGGGCAGAATGGGGCGGTCACCATAGTTGACCATGCTCTCCCAATTACACAGATGGAGTTCGTCGTTGTAGAGGGTGTACTTCATGCACCGGAATTGGAAAGCCAGACCGCCTGAGCACTCACAATAGCTTGCGCAGTCTTCAGGGTCCGAGAAAAACTTAGGCACTGTTAAGAGAGACAAAGAGATCACATAGTTGTTGGGCGTTTTGTTGGTTATGAGTCATGGATTTTAAAACAAGAAAGATATTGGACAGTAATTGAGAAACTTGGCTTTTAGTTGATCTTGGGCCATGACCCTTAACATACAGATATGACTGGCCAATGCATCTGCTACACAGATTTACAAGAGATAGACCTCAGAATCAAGAAAATCAAGTTATAAATATCAGAGATAACAGAAGACGAACGAATATGATGTCTTCCATAAGTCATATTTATCAACATGGCATTCATTACCGTGTGTGTGTGTGTGTGAACAGGGGGAGACAAAGTTTAAAGTGTCAAAGACATTAATCTCTCACGAGGGTCTAACATGCTTCCACATTTTTATTTGGTTAATGGTATTTCGCGCAGATTTGTAATACACTGTAGAGAACTCTGTGCAAATCAGGTTCTGTATTGAAAACGGTGTAAATCAAAAATAATTTTTTTTTTTTCATCCAGGTCAAGTAAGTAACCAAATGAACAGTTTCAGGCTAATTGGGTCAGCTGAGCTATGAGTATGATAGTTGTGAACACCCATATAAATGCGACACAAATCACTGATCGTCGGCTTACAAGGATTTCCACCTTGGGGTGTTCACTTAACATTCAACTGGACAATAAAACTCCCGATATCAGATAGGCTCTGCAAAATTCTCAAATGTCCAACCGGGTATACTGTTATATGATGCACATGCAAAATACACGGGTGGGTGTGATGCACACACACAATACACGGATTATTGATATACACTAGTATGATGCAAATAAAAAACACAGAGAGCCTTCACAACAGGTACCCACTAGAACCATCAACTGGAGGGCACTTGTCGGAAATCTCTTGAGAACATTGGTGTGCCGCGGTGGTGCTCTCCTGGCCCAGAGCGGGCACAGCCACCGCTATCATCGCCACCAACAACAACCCACACTTCTGTAATCAAAACACCAGCGTCAGTATAATAGATTTACTAAAGATGACAAGGAATGAATGAAAAATACAACGATGACTTAATGAAAGGGATATGACTCGATGTAGAAGAGAAACGGGGCGTAATGAAGATAACGTATCTTTACTGAAGACGTTGATTGTGGGTTTATTGAAAAAAGATAACCAAGTGTGGTAGCGATAATGAGGGTTTGTGCATCAAGGAGTTTCATCCAATTGAAAATTTATTGTGTATGAGTTAATAAAGTAAATTTGTTTACATTAAAAGTAGAGTAAAACTTAAAATATGACTTCCATAAAAAATATAAAGAGAGTCCTATAACTGCACAATGAAGCATATTTTTATACGTCGCCCAACGAGAACTAACACACAGCGATGTGATAGCTGTTACATTTATATTAATCTGACATGAAGTTTCTAGTGCCTGTATTCTATGACGCCTAGAGTATATATTTTAGTGTTGGAATTTTGAACAATGGAAGAGTATTTTATGGGATATTCTCCATGGATTAATAGGCACGACTCCAACAGCTTTAACGAGAGTAACTTTCTCCCGCTTCGTAGCTTTTCGATTGCTGGGTGAATCTAGTTGAATCTGTTTAATGGTAAGCAGAAGTCTCAAAATTGATCTTCTTACTTAAAGATAGTTTTCCTGCCGTTCGCCTCGAAGCCAAAACACCACTGTCCACCACAACCCGCCAGAAAAGAAAGGTCAGAGTGTCCCAGCACGGAGGTAAACAGTTTCTTTATTTAACTTTCATACGAGGAGAATAGTATGATGTCCTCAAAGCCAAATAGCTTACGAGTACTCACCATGCTAGATGAGCTTGTCAAGACAACAACGAGCTAGGGCTGAGCTAGGCATACACTCCCATACACACGAGTACATAAAGACGGTTATGTAAAGCATCTTGGACAACAGGGAAAACCCAGCTATTTGATGGCCCTGCACTGAACTGTGATAGTGGCTGATCGTACTGACAAATTTCGCCACATTGTCTCTCACGATGGCCGAAAATAGAATGATTCTCTACAAATCTAACCTAACCTAACCCAAACTAATCAACTCTAATCTCGTGCGGAAGGCAAAGTGATGTAATTGTTCAACATCTTCCTCCGATGTTTTGGGCTTTCCTCCACCTGGTTATTTTAGAACACTGCCAGTCTCTTAGGGTCGGTGGTTCCTTGCCAACGTTGTATAGAATCGTCGTTGCACCAGGGTAGGAGACTTCAGTTCAGCCATCCATAAAAAACATTTCGACTTTTGTTGTGGGGTCATCATAATTCACACACACACAAAACACATACACACACCACCGAAGGGTTGGCCCATACCAACTCCCTCCCCTGAACCCTCCTCCCCACCGGAATATCAACAAGTTCACGCCAGAAGTTACTATTTCATTTAGGAAAGGAATGGAACCAGTGTTAAACAGAGGTGAACAGTGGTGAACAGTGCTTAAGTCAGTGAGAACAACTCAACAGTAACAGTGGTACCCAAGTTGACCTTCACACAGTGAGGTCCCAGGTACCCAGTGATAACAGCCCGACCCAACAACCAGCGATGTGTTAATCCGTTTACGATAGGAAGGCCTGGGACCACACCTCACTCATAGAACACCGTCTGTGAGGGAACTACTACATCACGTGAGGCCCCTCATAACATCATCTGTGAGGGAATTACTACACCACGTGAGGCCCCGCATAACACCATCTGTGAGGGAATTACTACACCACGTGAGGCCCCTCATAACACCATCTGTGAGGGAATTACTACACCACGTGAGGCCCCTCTTAACACCATCTGTGAGGGAACTGCTACACCACGTGAGGTCCCTCCTAACACCATCTGGGAGGGAGTTACTACACTACGTGTTTGCTGTTCAACACCTACATTAATCTGTATGTTCACTGTATGTTCCTTTACCTTTCTCTAATGAAGGCTTTTGTTAAACCACCAATGTATGTAATAAGTCATTTATGTCCAATGTATATTTTCAGCCTTCGGGCTGCAGAACTTTTTCAATAAACCGTTAATTATTATTATTATTATTATTATTATTATTATTATTATTACACACACACACACACACACTATCTATCTATCTTTCTACTCAAACGCTGCATCTCTCTGGGGACCACAACCGTTAATTTCACTCTCCCATGCCAGCCCCTGCCTCCCCTGGCCCACCTAACCTTAATTATACACTAAGACACACCTTGAGGAAAAGTGGTAGAGTAATTAGGAAAACATTTAACGCCAGGTATATACTCCTTTACGCCGCTGCCCCAGTCTTATGTTGTAGGTTTCAAGAATTCTACTGGATCACCTGAAGATTAGTCACCCCAGCCTATTTTACCAGACGATTAAACACCGTAACACAGCACTGAACTTACAAACACAGTACCGACCTCTATAACACAGCACTGAGCTCACTAACACAGTGCTGACCTCTATAACACAGCACTGAGCTTACTAACACAGTACTGACCTCTATAACACAGCACTGAGCTCACTAACACAGTACTGACCTCACTAACACAGCACTGAGCTCACTAACACAGTACCGACCTCTATAACACAGCACTGAGCTCACTAACACAGTACTGACCTCTATAACACAGCACTGAGCTTACTAACACAGTACTGAGCTCACTAACACAGCACTGAGCTCACTAACCCAGCACTGAGCTCACTAACACAGTACTGACCTCTATAATACAGCACTGAGCTCACTAACACAGCACTGAGCTCACGAACACAGTACCTACCTCTATAACATAGCACTGAACTTACAAACACAGTACCGACCTCTATAACACAGCACTGAGCTCACTAACACAGCACTGAGCTCACTAACCCAGCACTGAGCTCACTAACCAGGCACTGCGCTTACTAACACAGTACTGACCTCTATAATACAGCACTGAGCTCACTAACACAGCACTGAGCTCACGAACACAGCACTGAGCTCACGAACACAGTACCTACCTCTATAACACAGCACTGAACTTACAGAGTACCGACCTCTATAACACAGCACTGAGCTCACTAACACAGTACTGACCTCTATAACACAGCACTGAGCTCACTAACACAGCACTGAGCTCACTAACACAGCACTGAGCTCACTAACCCAGCACTGTGCTTACTAACACAGTACTGAGCTCACGAACACAGTACCTACCTCTATAATACAGCACTGAGCTCACTAACACAGCACTGAGCTCACTAACCCAGCACTGTGCTTACTAACACAGCACTGAGCTCACTAACACAGCACTGAGCTCACTAACACAGTACTGACATCTATAACACAGCACTAAGCTCACGAGCACAGTACCTATCTCTATAACTTAGCACTGAGCTCACTAACACAGTACTGAGCTCACCTACACAGTACTGACCTCGATAACACAGCAGTGAGCTCACTAACACAGCACTGAGCTCACTAACACAGTACTGACCTCTATAACACAGCACTGAGCTCACCAACTCAGCACTGAACTCACCTACACAGCACCGAGCTAACTAACACAGCACTGAGCTCACTAACACAGTATTGACCTCTATAACAGCACTGAGCTCACTAACACAGCACTGAGCTCACCAACTCAGCACTGAACTCACCTACACAGCACTGAGCTAACTAACACAGCACTGAGCTCACTAACACAGCACTGAGCTCACCAACTCAGCACTGAACTCACCTACACAGCACTGAGCTAACTAACACAGCACTGAGCTCACTAACACAGTATTGACCTCTATAACACAGCACTGAGCTCACTAACACAGCACTGAGTTCACTAACACAGTATTGACCTCTATAAAACAGCACTGAGCTCACTAACACAGCACTGAGCTCACCAACTCAGCACTGAGCTAACTAACACAGCACTGAGCTAACTAACACAGCACTGAGCTCACTAACACAGTATTGACCTCTATAACACAGTACTTAGCTCACCGCCACAGTACTGAGCTCACTAACACAGCACTGAGTACAATTCTGGTCACGCTGCCTCCTTATGTAACGGTAAAAAAATGCTAAGTGTACAGTGTGCTATATCCAGCTTGCCCTTAACTGATCGCCAGGCCTATGTGACCCAGTTTCCTATGATAGTGAAGCTCTGTTGTCTGACTCACCACCGCCAGTGTTACCAAGTCATATGTTTATATTAACGTGACACTAAACACTACAACAATGTGAGTTAATAGAAAATAATAACAGTAAATATAGTTGCATTCCACAGACCCATCCCTCCCCTTCTCCCTCGCCTCAGCCTCCCTCCCTCCCCATAGCCTACCTGCCTACCTCCCTCCTTATATTAGCCTTTCTCCCCTCACCCCCCCCCCCCCTTACTCCCCAAACATCACGTCAGGTAAGCTGGTACCCTGCTGCCATAAACAAACACAAAACAACAGGTATGCACTTGTGACCGGCAGCTCTGATTGCCTCATTACAATAGTTCCCGTGATGAAAGCCAAACTGTTTAATCTATATAAATATAAAACAAAGAAGTATGTCTGTTAGTCCCCTTGGAGACAACCACTCTCCACCCTTGCTCCTACTGACCCTCATTTGTAGGTGTCCTGCTAGGCAGGACACACACCTGAAGGAGTTCAGTCTTGTGGGCTGCGTTCTCCTCCTTTAAAACGTCCATCTCTCTCTGCAACTGCTACAGCTGACTTAACAGAGTGGCTGGAGTCGTCTCTCCCCACACACCGTCCCTCTTCCCCCACAACACAACGGCCCATGGTGGCCATTTTCTATGGTCACCAACACGAGCACACAGGGGCACGTCCTTCTCCAAGCTAAGTCAGGTCGGTACCTAATGGAACAATGTATCTAATTGGCCCCTCTTTTAATAGAACCATGTATTCAATAAGCACCAGACCTAATGGAACCTTGTATATAATAGGCCCCAGAACAGATGCAACCCTTTATCTTTTAGGCCACAAACCTAACATATAACATCATCCATCATCACTACATATAGCACCACCCATCATCACTACATATAACATCATCCATCATCACTACATATAGCACCACCCATCATCACTACATATAACACCATCCATCATCGCTACAGATCGGTAAAGTAGTTTCCGAGATTCTAGTGCGGACACACAAACAAACCCGCCCACCCACAAACAGACATACTTCTTTGTTTTATATATATATAGATTAAACAATTTGGCTTTCATCACGGGAACTATTGTAATGAGGCAATCAGAGCTGCCTGTCACAAGTGCATACCTGTTGTTGTGTGTTTGTTTATGGCAGCAGGGTACCAGCTTACCTGACGTGATGTTTGGGGAGTAAGGGGGGGGGGAGGTGAGGGGAGAAAGGCTAATATAAGGGGAGGGGAGGGAGGTAGGCTGAGGGGAGGGAGGTAGGCTATGGGGAGGGAGGGAGGCTGAGGCGAGGGAGAAGGGGAGGGATGGGTCTGTGGAATGCAACTATATTTACTGTTATTATTTTCTATTAACTCACATTGTTGTAGTGTTTAGTGTCACGTTAATATAAACATATGACTTGGTAACACTGGCGGTGGTGAGTCAGACAACAGAGCTTCACTATCATAGGAAACTGGGTCACATAGGCCTGGCGATCAGTTAAGGGCAAGCTGGATATAGCACACTGTACACTTAACATTTTTTTACCGTTACATAAGGAGGCAGTGTGACCAGAATTGTACTCAGTCCTGTGTTAGTGAGCTCAGTACTGTGGCGGTGAGCTAAGTACTGTGTTATAGAGGTCAATACTGTGTTAGTTAGCTCAGTGCTGTGTAGGTGAGTTCAGTGCTGAGTTGGTGAGCTCAGTGCTGTGTTAGTGAGCTCAGTGCTGTGTTATCGAGGTCGGTACTGTGTTAGTGAACTCAGTGCTGTGTTAGTGAGCTCAGTGCTGTGTTATAGAGGTCGGTACTGTGTTTGTAAGTTCAGTGCTGTGTTACGGTATTTAATCATCTGGTAAAATAGGCTGGGGTGACTAATCTTCAGGTGATCCAGTAGAATTCTTGAAACCCACAACATAAGACTGGGGCAGCGGCGTAAAGGAGTATATACCTGGCGTTAAATGTTTTCCTAATTACTCTACCACTTTTCCTCAAGGTGTGTCTTAGTGTATAATTAAGGTTAGGTGGGCCAGGGGAGGCAGGGGCTGGTATGGGAGAGTGAAATTAACGGTTGTGGTCCCCAGAGAGACGCAGCGTTTGAATAGATAGATAGATAGATAGATAGATTGATAGTATGTGTGTGTGTGTGTGTGTGTTTTCGCAAGTGAGTGGTTGTCTGGGTGTTAGTACAGCAGGTGTGTGGTTGTCTGGGTGTTAGTACAGCAGGTGTGTGGTTGTCTGGGTGTTAGTACAGCAGGTGTGTGGTTGTCTGGTGATCAGAATAATCCAAGTAGACCGAGATCGTCTGGTGAGTGAAGGTGGAGGCGGGTCTGGATGTCTTGAAGGGCGACCCAGTCGGTCTGCTCGTACCAGTCATCGTCGCGTGGGATGCGTTCACTCATCCCGACGTCGATGAGATGACGGGTGTAAGGTGACGTGGAGGTGTCGATGATGATGTTGCCGGCGTGGAGGTCCAGGTGGCTGTAACCAGCACCGTGAAACTAGGTAAGGGCAACGCAGGTTGCGTCGTAGGCCTCCTGACGATGGTGGACTTGGTACCTGAAGTGGTGTAAGATTGTTGAGAGAGTCATACCCCGGCAGTACTGCATGACGATGGCGTGGGGATCGGTTGTGACGCCGTACAAGATAGGCGCGTCCCCCGTCCCGGCCAGCTCGTGTAGGACGCGGGCCTCCTTGGTGTTGTCCTTGCCGGAATGGAGGATCTTCACTACCACTGCAGTCACGTCCCCGTTATCTAGGGTGAGTTGACCATGGTGGCTCACCCTGTACCTACCGGTCCCAACCTTACCCATGAGACTAAGATGGTCCCAGGTAAGCTGAGGCAGATCTCGTCCTCCACTGGAGGAGGTGGTGGAGCTGGAGGAGTTGTGGGAGCTGGAGGTGGTGTGGGGGATGGAGGAGGAGGTGGGTGTTGAGGAGGTCTTGCGGGGAATAGTAGTGACCTGGACGAGAGAAACCTGGGCTTCTTGTCCCTTGTTATCCACGATATGGTTCTTGTCCATCTCGTACAATTATTTATATTTTTTTACCAATCAACTATTGAGGTAAACTCTGAATTTGAGGAGTTTTAATACTTTACTGTATATTGAGCTTGGAATATTGAACCTAACTGTAGTGAGATCTATATTATCACAACTATTTCACAGTTTTAATTGTCGAAGGGAGAGACACACCTGTTAATAATGTGTGTGTGTGTGTGTACAAGGTGGTATAATGCGTCTAGTGTGGCAGCATTATGTTAGTGTTAAGGTGCAAGTACTGCTTGCTCCTCCTCGCTTCCAGCTTCTGCCGCTGGTTAGCCCAAGTGGTGAACAGGGAAACAACTTACACAAGTCTTCGCCTGCCAGTACGCAGCCTCTTCAACAGCAAGACTCCTGCTGTGCCTCCTCGTGGCAACACACGGTAACTGGGTGCCTCGTGGGCCCAGATTAGACCAGCAGGGGATCTCGGAGCAGCAGTGGACCCCAGAGGCCCATTGGCATGTGGACACGTCTTGGCGTCTGCCAACCACTGCCCTGCTGCCTTGTGGATTAACCTTGGTAGGTATAAAGTTAAGGGAGTAAACCCCAAATGAAAAATCTGCGGTGGAGCCCCGCATCAGGCAGACATGTTTACAGAGCTCCAACAAGACCCCAACGGCGGTATAGGCGGAAGAGGTGATCACCATGGGAACCCAACGACTACGCCGGCGGATGAAGGCAATCCATGATGAACAGGCTACTAAGGCGTAACCCGAGAAATTGGGCTATGGCAGTCCATTGCAACTCTCACTCTCCCCAGTCGTTGCAACACTTGCACCACTGGATCAGGAAAATGGACAGCCAAAGTGTGTGGTTGCAATCTGCATTCCTGCCTCACCACATAAATCAACTCTCGCAGCCATCATCCAGTTCATCATACTTCTAATCATCATCAAAACCCCTATACCCCCAAAATTCCTATGGCAACAGACGGGTGGCAACGGGGACAGGCAGAGATGACTGGCCGGAGTCTCTAGTCACAACTCTGCACATGGGCGGCATAGATAAGATGGTCGTTTATTCACTGGGATCTAGGCAGCAGTGCAATCTGGTCCTGTCTATGCGACTGAACAGTCCTCTCGAAGACCCACTCTGCCTAAAGAACCAACCTGACTGAGCAACTGCACCTAATATGGTCATTCTTGTGCAGTCGAAAATACAATCATAATCACAGATCAAAACAAAAACAAACTATACAACCTCTTATGGTCGCTGCATGGAATGTCAGGACCCTTCTGGATACTGGCACAAATGAGCATCCTGAAAGAAGAACTGCCCTTGTGGCAAAAGAGCTGGCTAGGTATAACATCGACATAGCAACCATTAGTGAGTCCTGGCTCCCAGACGAG